>APFE030702723.1:0-12630 GCA_000404065.3 Pinus taeda | reverse complement strand
TAAATTAGCCTTCCTAAAATGTTCACAGAATCGAAAAAAAACATGAAACAAATAACGGGTCTACTATCAATCACTTAATGCATCGATAGCACACATTCACCATAGATATCCACGCTGGGCACCATGCCTTGGCATCCGGATGCTAGATCGAAATGTGACGGGCGGAGGGACCAGCAATCAATGGAATCTGCCATCGGTCAATGCTTGTGGTTGCTCAATCTATCTTCACCAAATTTGACATTTTTAACTCCCGCCATCGAGCCTACTCTGCCCACCCTACTGCATGCGACCCACTTTTGAACCCCAACAAACCCATAGATAACCTTTGTTTGAAGGTTTTATATTGTTTCTTTCATTTGAAGTTATATATTCAAAGGGACAAAGTAAATTTGAAGTCACTGAATTTTTTTAAAGTTGTTAAAATAAATTTATTTAGTTATTTATCAATTTGATTGGGGCAGAGCATTTCCTACAAAGAGAAGGACTTCAAACCCCTATAGGTGTATAGGTTTGAACAAACCAAATTATTGATGTGAATGGAGTCCTTCCCTACTTATCGCTGAGGATTTTGAATCATAACCCAGAAAAGTCGTGAAAAAGAGGAATTTCCAAAAGCCATGAAACATACTTGTCTGTCAGTCTAATTGTGTTCTTCAATCATTCCAAGAGCTTAGTGAGACTGTAACCCGCTTTGCCATGCCTTTGAGATTCAGTTGAGTAGCCTTCTACCTATAGAGTCCTCCCATATATCTCATAGTACAACTAAGGTAATGAGGTGATGGAAATGGGAGTTCTCTTTTCTCTCACCAAATCTTACAATTCCAACTCCAACCTCTCCAGCGATCCATTGGAGATTGGCCCTTCGTTCAGTAATCCATATAGGCTGTTTATCAATGAGAATGGAACTGAAATATGGATTTCAACATTGGAAAAATGATAATTGCTTCTGTGTTTGCTGTATCCACGGGCGAAATACAAGTATGGCTTGACATTAGCCATCTGAGAACAACGTTTCCCAATCTGAAAATTCAAAAACTCCATGCCCAAGTTGGTCCCATTCAAAGAGGCCACCTACATCTCTTGGTAACTAAAGTAACTATCACTAGCAATTGCCCTAAAAAGTGAAAAGGGAGGCCGATAATATTTTTAAATTGAAAAAATTGTACTTTGGTTTTCATAATTAAGCAAATAATAATTGCTATATTAAATTTAAGTTTTTTAGTGTATTTTTTTAATGTTTTTAAAATTTTATATATCTTTGAATCTCAATGTATATCTTTATATCCATTTATGCCAATTTCTCAAGGTAACAAATATGGAGAATTATCTGATCTTTTTACTTAATTTACATATTATCTTTGCAAAACATAAATAGTGGTTTCACAAAAAAATGGTTTGACAAGCACGGTAAGAAGTCGGATTAGGGGCTGCCCCAGTACAACAAGAACCAATATTGATTAAACATAAGGTTGAAACTAAGTTTCAATTCTTCAATTGGTTCCTAATTAAAGGAAATTTAGTAGCCTCAAAAAATATGGTGACAGGGTGAATGATAAGAAGAAGTTGACAGGGTCCTCCTCAGCTCTGCTCCATGAATTAGATAATGTGCATTTTAAGGTTAAATGGGTTGTGCAGGATGTTGGCTGATCAGTTCTAATTGGCATATGGATGAATGTTGAGATATGTTGAGGCCTTCTAGAAAGGGATTTTTAAATGGGTGAAAAATCAAGGTAATACACAGTGGTTTGGGAGTTTAGTCATTGGGATTTATTCACGGTTGTTGATTTTGATAAGATTTATTTAGTGTCTTAGAATCTTGTTTTCCTCAATTGACCATTACTAGGTTTCAAAGACTAGTATTAGGTTTCAGAAGATAATCCAGCTCCAAGTATTGTGACAGAGAAGAACATCAAGTTATTATTTGAAATGCAGAAAAAGGTGGATAGAATTCAAGGAAACTACTCTGGATCATTGGTATCTCTAAAGGATATCTGAATGAAGCCAGTTGGTGAGGAGTGTGCTAGTCAAACTGTTTTACAATACTATAAAATGAAACCAGAACTGTTTGATGATTATGAAGGGTCTTCATATGCGTTGTTTTGCTTTGAGCATTACACATCTTCGGAGCCATGCTTGAGTTCATATCATGCTCCTGTTGACCCAAGCACAATATTAGGGGGTTACAAGGGAAGCAACTATTCACAGACTACTGCATTTGTTATCACATATCCTGTTAATAATGTTGTGGACAAGACAGGACATGAAAATGGAAAATATTTAGCATGGGAGAATTCTTTCATTCATTTAGTGAAAGAAGAGCTTATTCCAATGGCAAAGTTGCACAATCTTACTCTTGCATTTTCTGCAGAAAGTTCTGTGAAGGAAGAACTTAAGAGGGAGAGCACTGCTGATGTTGTAACCATATTGATCAGCTACATTGTCATGTTTTCCTACATACAATAGCAGTGGGAAGGGGAACTTTTTTGAACTACTCACCTGGCATCCCCTAGGACTGATTTGAACACAGTTTAAGTACCTCCCCTTCCAAGCTCACAATATTTGTTAATCAACGCATGAGCACTAGTCATCCAATCCGTAGATGCATGATCAAAGTTGGGTGTAAACATAACCAGTTTTCCTAGAGACATATTAGTGGATGGGGACTGACAAAATCTATCAAGCATAAGATTCATCGATTTTTAATTGGAATGTTCTTTTATATTCAGTATAGTCACAACAACGACACCAAATGCAATCGTACTTGCTGCAGATATTACAATTATTATAGAAACACTTTTGCAGATATTAAAATTCTACAAACATTCTTGCAATCTTAGCTTCTGCAAATATCACAATTCTGTTGTGTATATATCTAATCACATGAATTCCTCCTCTGGTTGGACTCGCTCTTGTATTTTGATTTATAGCTATTGGGTTAGGCATAACCATGGGACAAGTAACATTAACGCTCGATCCACATAGGCCTGCATTGTCTTTGAAATAAGTCTTCTTTAATGTGTTGAATATACGTCTTGTTGGTATCCTCCCTTTAAGTTTGTTGTGTGAAATGGTTACCCATAATAGATGACCCAAGTTCCCTAATTGCTAGGTTAATTCTCCAGGCTACTGCATTTGTTATCACATATCCTGTTAACTATTCACAGGCTACTGCATTTGTTATCACATATCCTGTTAATAATGCTGTGGACAAGACAGGACATGAAAATGGAAAAGCTTTAGCATGGGAGAATTCTTTCATTCATTTAGTGAAAAAAGAGCTTATTCCAATGGCAAAGTTGCACAATCTTACTCTTGCATTTTCTGCAGAAAGTTCTCTGCAGGAAGAACTTAAGGGGGAGAGCACTCCTGATGTTGTAACCATATTGATCAGCCACATTTTCATGTTTGCCTACATATCAGTGACACTGGGTGATATTTCACCACACTTTTCACCTCTTTATGTTTCATCGAAGGTGTTATTTGGTTTGTCAGGGGTTCTTGTTGTCGAAGGTGTTACTTCTTCCTCATCCTTCCTATTCTTGACCACCCAATCCTTTTCCAAGGGTTTTATAGATTACAGATTAGATAAAAAAATGCATTGCCATCGACTGACCCGAGCCCTCATCATATGGTCGCCAATTTTCTCTAAACATTTTAGAAAAACTCTGCACTACAAGCCAACGTGAGTTCATTTTAAATGGACCCTGCGCGTTTGTGCTTAGGATGCCAAACACTCTTGTTTGTTTGGGATTAGGATGCTAACAGCCTGAAAAGATGTCTTGTTTATGGTTAACACGGATATAACTGAATGGATATGCAACTGTTCGTACTTCAAAGTTCAAAGAAGCTTTTAACTACTTAGGCATTAAGACTTGCTGGCAGGTAGAGGCATTCTCATGGATAACTGAATGTATAAAGAAAAACAGAAAAGATTTTTACCCTGGGAAAGAAATGGGCACCACAGCTACCATACATGAAAATACCATACATGAAAATGCTCAGATGTTTGAAAAAATCAATTGCTCCATAGGAATTTTCTGTTGGGGGATATTGCAGGAAATGTGTTTCTGCCATATCTGCCCCTACAATAGCAATATTTCTATGTGTTCAAGTCACCTCCAACAAAGACACCGTATCAATCCATAAGATGAGATTACCAGACATTGGTGAGAACAGTCCATTGGTGACTCACAATCAATACTGTAGACATCCGAATAAAGACACACAATGATTCATCTGCCAAAGATGAGATAACAGGACAGATAATTGGCTATCAATAATTCATTGGACAGTATTGCAAGACACTGTCGTTTGTCAGTGGATGACTTGGTGGTTATATGCTCTATTTTCTCTCAAAAAACCAATGCTTATAACTAAACCAGTTCTCGATATATTGAATCTATTGTACAGGCTTGAAATGCATGTGAGCCATTCTTCATAAAAACAAGCAAACCCATCCTCTTAGCAGAGGAAAATGATAAAAACCAATGGTTCCAACATGGAAATTCGGAATAGTTGGGTGCTTTGAAGAAAGAGTTTACTCACAATCAACCGTCTTCGTAACATAGAGTAACCTCCCGTTTTTATAATTCATGTAAACAACCACCCTTTAAATGCCTGAAAGAAATTGCTCACGAGAGGCCGATATAATTCAGGTATAGCGCATTCATTGAAAAAGTGATGAGAATTATTATTAGGAATTTTACCTGCAATTGAAAAAAAAACCAGAGATTGAAGTTTGCAGTAGTACCTTTTCACAATAGAATTGACAACGCTGTTGAGGAGTGAAGCTGCTTGGCAAGTTGGCTCTGATCTGTGATGGGTTAAGCTGCTTGGCAAGTTGGCTCTGATCTGTGATGGGTTTGCTCTCGGGCTTCTACTTAAATCCTTGACAACGGGTGTTTTTCTTTGACAGCACTCTCACAATACCCTCTGTTCTGCTAGTTCTTTCTTCAGCCCCTCTGTTCTGCTATGTTCTGCTAGTTCTTTCTTCAGCCGCATGCTGGAATACTTATGTTTAATTGGAAGGAAACTAACAGTGCACTGCAACAAACTAACAGTCAACTGCGACTGCGAATTAAACTAGACTTAACTTCCAGAAAACTAACCATTAATTGCTATTTAAACTGAACGCGGACATTTTCAATGAGATGATGCCACATGGCTATTTGTGATTGGTTAAAATAATTTTGAAGGGTGAACGAGCGTCGACGGGGTTTGAACCCTCAACCTCCCGCACTACAGTCCACGGACTTACCACCATGCCACGAATTTGTTTCCTAACACTCTATGGTCATGCGTTTTATTTAAATTCAATTGGTTTCTGCATTTAGGGGACGGGTCGTGGCACAAGTCCCTAGCCCCGGTCACATTCAACACCACAGAACCGTGGTGGAGCCGTGAAGGCAGTAGATGAGCTAATTGTGTCTTTGCATCAAACCAACAAGGACATAGTTTAAAGTTCTCATCACAATTACAATTGTATCATTTGATCTTGTTATATAATGTCCTACCGTTTTATTATATCACCCCTAAAATTTAACGTGCTTTTACTCTTGTTTACTTTATTATATCAACTTATCTCAAGGTGTTATTCATTCACAACTTTAATCCACATTAGGAAAACAAGCTTCTCAAAGTATTTATTATATACATTCATTATCATGTGTTGCGTATTTCCCGTGGTTTTCTTTTTAATTATTATTTCATGTACATTTCCTGTAGTTTTACTATATTTCCCATGAAATATAGCCTGCATCTTTTCTGTTGATCTTGTTCTGTCGATTTCAAATCAAATCTTTGTTACCTAGAGTTACAACTAACACCCTTTAGCTAACCAAAATTCTCTTGTCACTTGATTTTAACCAACCTAACATTTTCTATTTGCAATATGATTATAAACCATGACACAATCTAACAAGTTATGCAATGTGATGCCCACTTCCAACCATAGGCTAAGGATGGAAATTGACATGTATGAACTCATGTGGGGTTGTTGGTAATGTATGACACTCCATGAGGGGGGCATGCCATATCTAGTTGAATTTCCGTGTTCATAAAGGTTGATGATTCCAATGATAACTTAGAACCATAACATTATTAAGAATGACCCGAAGACATAAAGGATGAATGTTCTCATGAGGCAAGAAAATTCCTTGATGAGGATGATCAAGACCCAATGTAGGTATAAGACACTAAGTGGGGAAGTTTAGAGTGCATAGTCTAGTGGGAAGTTCCATGCTAGAAATCCTATATTTGACTCAGTCCAAGGGTGGTACTTTATTGGATGGCCTAGGAAATGACCCTTGGTTTAGTGAAAGTTTTTTTTTACCAAGCTATACCATTTTTGAATTCGAGGGAATAAAGGAATTATAGGTGTATTCTCCTTTGGATTATCATGTGAATTCATGTACTCCAAGACGGGCTTGTTTGAAGGAAAATCAATATCAAGGGGGTCATATGAAATTGATGGAGTGACAACCCATGTGCGAAGAGTATCCTAATCATATTCCATATTAGGATGGATTTTCTAACCAAGGTCAGTAAATGTTAGAAAGATTTCTTGAGAGGTAATCACTTCCACAAAAGTTGGCATTATGCCCCCATGATATCATATTTATTAGGCACCACCCAAGGAGTAGTAGGTTCAGGCGATCCATTGGTGATATAAGAGATCATGTTTATATAGTTGGAAGAGTGTGATGAATAAGGAGGAGTTAGGGGAAGGGTGCCCATCAATGAAGAGTATTTGAACATCCCTTCTCCAATGATTTCAAAAGTGAAAGAGGAATCCCCTACAAATGGAAGTCACTAGCTATCATGGAAATTCAAGTGAGGATTGCAAAAGGTCAATTAGTTGAAAGTTACAATCTTACCCTAATTATGGAACATTATGAAAAAAAATACTAATGAGACAATAACCATCATGGCATAGAACTAGGTTTTCCCAAGAAAGAGATTGTAATCTAATGGGGCATCAATTCCTTTGGCTTAAATTGATATAATTTTTCCCATGATCTCAATAGAAAAAGAAATAAAAACCCTAGTGAGGTTCGAGGATGTTCCCATTGAAGGCCTTTAACAAAAATTTCATTAATTAAAAGGTTGGAGATCAAATATATGTCCAACACTTTGATAAAATAATACAAGTAGATGATTTTTTGTTCAATATTGGCCTATGAACATGTCATCCAAAAGTGTGAACCATTATATGGTAGGCCAAATGATGCGGAAGATCAGGTTTCCATGATGTGGGATCAAATGTGATGAGATTCAAATTTTAGGGATCTAGTCGAACAATGGTATTTAAGAGCATATTTCATTGCATATGGAAACTTTGGAAAACTTTAAGTTAACATGGTAGCGAGTGCTTAGGCCAATTCCTTAATAATGGTTTATTTTTTGAGTAATCCTCGCATTGGGGTTATGTGTTGTCTTTAGAATTGTGCCTTTGTCAGGTCATAATATAGTACCAAATGATGATTTTTCAATGTGAAGGGGATCATTGGTCTCAATAAGGACCATGGGTTTTGAAGTGGAAGGACTTGTCTCAGGATTTTCATAATTTTTCACTCTAGTAGTGATGTGGATATGTTAATTAACTAGAAATATGTGATGCATGGATGATGAGGAAGCATGTGGAGGATTGTGCCCACCCCACCTTTGTTGAGGAGGTGGAGGATTCACAATCATATTATTTTATTGAACTAAAAATAGATTTGTCAAGACAATGGGTTGAAGAGAAAAAAATTGTTGTGATAAGTATAGATGGATCACATCTATCTAGGAAAACTCATGAGGATATGGTCCTCCCCACAAATCTTACAAGGAAATAAATTCTTTTTCTTTTTCTCTTTGGTGCCCCCCTAAACATTTTACTCAGTTTGAGGTTCCACCTATTTATTGATATGAGGTTTATTGGAATTGTTTTTATTCTTCTTACCTCTAGGTTGCTGAGAATTATTCAAGGGCATGAAATGCATTATATTCAACTTGGAGGTATGAACAAGAGAACTAGAAGTTTTAGTGGTTGGATTAGTAGTCAGGGCACTAGAAGTGATGTTTAGTTGGCCAACCTAATTGGTTAGCTAGCTTATGTTTCCTAAGGAAATGGACCCCATCACACCATCCAACATTGGATATTGGCTTGGGTTTTGAAATGTCATTGAATGAATGAGGAGAATTAAGGATGATTTCATATAGTGGGCATTCATGACTAGATATCAATTTGAGTTGGTGGGTGTGAATGATTGTTTGTTCCTCGATTTGGGATCATAACTTTTCTATGCATTCAAAAATCCAAGGTAATAGTGACTTGGTAAACCATTCATGCAATAATTCATTAGGGAAATTGGTTCTCAACAAAAAGATTCTTCATCTCCACTTGTGGATGTGATTAGAGATGTTGGTTGAGGTGTCTTAGTGGAAGTTAGTGAGTATGTCCATTCCTATTTTGTACCTAATAGGAAGTTGATGGTGATTGAATGTATCCTATGCTAAATACATAAATTTATCAGAGGTTGTACTTTTAAGACCATTGTACCATTTGGAAGAACCATCGATGAGACTAATTTATAAAATTCACAACCAAATCATATCATCCATGAAGGATTTTGAAGAGCACCATAAATGATAAATGATTATATGTGTTGCAAGGTATTCCCTAGGCTTACCATAAAATTTTGGGATGTTAGTAGGTAGTTTAGGTGGGACCACAAGCCATGTAGGATTATGCTTGACAAGATCATTCGTTAACTTTGATAGATCAAGAAATTTAAGGGTTTCCAAGAAAGGATAATGGAACAATTTCTATGGAGGAGGTGATGATACTTACATCCCATATCTTATAATCAACCCATGGGATAGTTTCTAAAAGTAGAATGGGTACTTGAGGAGGCATGGTTACTAGAGGGGTAAGATTCAACACCCATGGTGATATCATAAGGGTTATTTAACCTAGCAGGTGGACCCTCAGTGGAAAAGGGGCTCTTGAAATGTTGTGGGCCTCCAAGACCAAAAGGTGCACCAAGATTAAAGCCTTTTGGACCAAAATATTGACCAAATTAGTTAGTACCCCAAGGATACAACACATTTCTAGGAATATTGTCTCTATCACCTTGGATATTCCAAGGAAATTAAGTATTCCCTTGAAAAGATGACCCCATTAAAGATTTACTTCCCAAAGGATTTATAAACCCATCATTAATGTGTATACCTCAAATTGTGCTAGGGAACAACATGAACCTAGTAGTATTATTCCAACCAAAATGGAACTCAATATTAGGTGTGAACAAACTACTTGTAGATATACCAGGACCAAGGGGTGGACTTGTATATCTAGATGTGAATGTAGGGTTTGAACCTCCTACAAATAACTTGCATATGCTACTCATAATGGAACTAGATCCTTTCCTAAATTTGAACAAAGGGACCATATTTGAAGATGTGGTGTCACCTATATTGGATGTACCAAGTGGATGAAAAATAGATCGTGGGTTATTATTCCAAATGGAAAGATAGTTTCAACATGCGTTGTAAACACATGACTTGTGGTAGTGGGACACTGTATGGAGGGTTCCTCATGGGTAGCTCTAGTGACACTAGGTGTAGACACACTAGGTTATGCAATCTTATGAGCACTAACCACAATTAACTCTAGGTAAATACCATTTGAGTGGAAATATCTAGTCAAGTCTACACCCCCACCTAGGAAAATGGGTGAAGAATGTGGGCCATTGAGGAATGAGAATGAGGTGCTTTAATTTCGTCAACTACTTTGTAGACTACGTATTCATCCCCCTAAAAACCAACCAATGTGGCCCCTGAGGTAGGTAAGTCTATGGTAGTAGTCTGGTTGATCCTATGTATTGGAGAAATGCCCTTCTTTTAAGATGATGAGAATGATGTGGAATAAACCTATCTAATATGTTTGTAAAGGATGTGCATGAATAAAAATGAATTTAACCTAAGTACAGCTAGACTCAAGCAAACAACAAAGACCTAACAAATTTGAGCAAGCAAGAAGGCCAATTGATCAAAGGAGTCTTCCATTAGTTAGATCTTGGTTGTTTAGGGCCCAGTTCAACCACAAAGATATAGATAGTATGGTTACCCTTCCCTCCTTCCTAATGGTTCTAGACCTAGCTCAAGTACCTTTAATTATGCATGGGCACCCTTTCTGGGGGATCCAGGTAAGTACTGACCAACCTTTGTTCGAGGTACAATAAGTATGTCCCACTCACCATTTCCTATGTAAGTCCTAATATTATGGCCACTAGGGTTACCACCTACAACCAAATAAACTAGGGTAATAATCATTGGTTGGGTCCACAAACAAGGGTACTAGGGTATGAATCCATATCCTCCCAAAATAGACCCTTGCATGTATGTAGACCAAACCACCAAGTCTATATGCAGTGGGATGATCACCCCACTACTTCCTGTGTGACCAAGTGCTTTACCATTGTGTTATAAGGGGTCCCATGGCAACGAATAATTGTAAATGGATTTTCACACCATAACTCAATATTCTAGTGTTATTTTAATGGCCTTGGAGAGTGTCCTCACCAAACTATTCCAAGGCCCTAAGATTCTAAGATAATAATGGTGTGCTAGCGGGGAAATGAAAAATGTTCGATAAATTTTATTAATCATTTCTTTTAGTGGTTTGTTTTTAACTTAGGGTTATTCAAAGTTAAACTTGGTGGAGTTTTTGACTTTCTTCAAAGAAAGAGATGAATAATTATGAACATGAAATTCTTACTATTGATGAAAAATATCTAGATAAGAGTAATAAATTTCCAATTCAGTATGAATATAGTCCTCATAACTCTATCCTTTATCACTTCGAAATATATTAACAAATAAAAATAAAAATTATTATGAAATCAAAGGAAAAAAACCAAAGTAAGCAAAAGGAAAATACACCCAAAACCTAAGACCATACTTACACTCACAATAGTAGGCAAAAAAAGAAAAAGGGCCACAAGACAATGATGACAGAGATATACCCAACCCTAATGTCATTAATGGGAATCAAATCCAGTAGGATTTATGGCCCTTAGAAAAGACTACAAATCCACCTATGCGAAGTGAATTTGAAGATTTTATGGTTGAGAAAAAGCCTAAAAGAATCAAATTTGATATTAGTCTAACCTTGGGTTCAGAATGATGCAAGAAAACAAAATAAATCTAAAGGAAAACCCCCTCAAAACCCTTATTGATCTCATTTAATGCTCTTTCATAGTGTAAATAGAGAGTACAATTCTATTTCATAGACTAAGTGGAGTGTTAGACAAGAGACCAAAACTCTATGAAGACTAAGTAAGAGAGATCAGAAACCAATTGAATTTAAATAAAACCCATGACCATAGAGTGTTGGGAAATAAATTCGTGGCATGGTGGTAAGTCCGTGGACTGTAGTGCGGGAGGTTGAGGGTTCAAACCCCGTCGACGCTCGTTGACCTTTCAAAATTATTTTAACCAATCACAAATAGTCATGTGGCATCATCTCATTGAAAATGTCCACGTTCAATTTAAATAGCAATTAATGGTTAGTTTTCTGGAAGTTAAGTCTAGTTTAATTCGCAGTCGCAGTTGAGTGTTAGTTCGCTGCAGTGCACTGTTAGTTTCCTTCCAATTAAACATAAGTATTCCAACTTGCCAAGCAGCTTCACCCATCACAGATCAGAGCCAACTTGCCAAGCAGCTTCACTCCTCAACAGCGTTGTCAATTCTATTGTCAAAAGGTACTGCTGCAAACTTCAATCTCTGGTTTTTTTTTTCAATCGCAGGTAAAATTCCTAATAATAATTCTCCTCACTTTTTCAATGAATGCGCTATACCTGAATTATATCGGCCTCTCGTGAGCAATTTCTTTCAGGCATTTAAAGGGTGGTTGTTTACATGAATTATAAAAACGGGAGGTTACTCTGTGTTACGAAGACGGTTGATTGTGAGTAAACTCTTTCTTCAAAGCACCCAAGTATTCCGAATTTCCATGTTGGAACCATTGGTTTTTATCATTTTCCTCTGCTAAGAGGATGGGTTTGCTTGTTTTTATGAAGAATGGCTCACATGCATTTCAAGCCTGTACAACAGATTCAATATATCGAGAACTGGTTCAGTTATAAGCATTGGTTTTTTGAGAGAAAATAGAGCATATAACCACCAAGTCATCCACTGACAAACGGCAGTGTCTTGCAATACTGTCCAATGAATTATTGATAGCCAATTATTTGTCCTGTTATCTCATCTTTGGCAGATGAATCATTGTGTGTCTTTATTCGGATGTCTACAGTATTCATTGCCAGTCACCAATGGACTGTTCTCACCAATCTCTGGTAATCTCATCTTATGGATTGATACGGTGGTAATTTTTTTATCCTTGGCAATCTGTGGAATCAGGCTCACTGAGAGAAGGTTTACACATGGATTTCATTTAAACTTTATTAGTTTCATAAGTGACCATTGATAACATATTTTCATAAGCTTGCTTGAATATTGAACAAAGCTCAAACATACCTCTATATTCTTTAGTGTCGTTATTAGGGTGGTGACTGATTGACGAAGCAACTGCGTGTTCTCTGGGGTCAAAATTGAGGAATTCAATTTTCTGCACAACCCAGAGAA
>APFE030702705.1:0-14862 GCA_000404065.3 Pinus taeda | reverse complement strand
TGTATTTACATTAAATATTTAATAATTAAAGAACACGAGGACTTATATTAATTTCAACTAAAATCCATGAGTTATTTTTTCCCCATTAAAAAATCTTTTCATTTTCTCCTCTTAGTGAAAGTAATGGTCAATTAGGGTTTTCCATACAACTGAGACTAGTACTTACATACATCGAGACTATTATTGGTTTGGACAATGTTCACAAGGAGATATCAATATCCACACTACCATCAACTATACTAATCTTTGAAAACACTTGCCTCCACTACTTACAAGAAGACCACTAATTCTTGTTTACTTCAATTTGTGACACTGTCCATCACAATGGAACGACTTGAATACCCATTTAAGAAATATCAATTTATGTACTTGGCTTTGAGTGGAGATAGATCAATGGTGCCTAACCTTCTTGAAATAACTAGATCAACAATGGCTAACTTTTATAATGGATCCCTGGATGCTACAAAGATGAATGATCACCCCCTCATCAGTGCTTCATAAAGGCACAAAGGTGCCATAGGAAAATTGAGCACAAAAACATTTTACTAAGTTTTTACTAGAATAGTTTCAATGCAATGCAAGGAACACACATCCTTGCCATTTACACCAAGATCCTCAGTTTCTTGTCCAGATTCATATATTGCTTGCATGTGTGCTAACTTTCCCTCAATAGTGGTGGAGACCGCGAATGCCAAGGCTTTCTCCCAAGTCTTTGTTGTCTTTATCTTTTTGCGTGTATGTGGCGACTCCTTAATGTGTGGCCTCCTGACCTGGGTTGATTTTGTGGTAAGGTCCATGCATTCCTGTGTCTCTGTTTCCCTCTTCATGTGCAGCTTCGAGGACATTTCTTGATCTTCCCTGATCTCTTCGGTGATTACTTCCTTGGTCGCCACCTACTATGAAGCAGCCTTTTGTCCTTAACACGTCCTTTCCACCATTTTAGTGAGTCACAACTGGATTTCCTTCTTTTGCCGTTGTGTTGCCATCCTTTCTACAGTGGCCATGTCTAGGGTGTTCCACTCTAGAGGCCATGCTGCCATTACCTCGTAAATTGCATCATCTATTACAATGAACAGAAGCTTTACCCATGTTTGTTTTGGATCCTTCTGCGCCCAGATATACATGTTATGCATGTCTACTTTGAACTCAGGCATGCTTTGCAAATTGTTGTATATTGACGGGGATAACTGTGGTCTACGAGCAATCCATGTGCAAATACTCGCCTCCATGAATATCTAAAATACCTTGATCTCACAAACCCTCATGGTGTTCTTTGTAGCCTAGAGCGAGGTATACCACACTGCTTCAAGTAGGTTCTTCTCAATGTTGGGAAACTGGCTACCCTACGACAATTCTCCTATAACCAGAAGGATTGCTAGTAGCAACCATGCATAATGGAAAGTCTTACGTTTCTCTTGTGCTTCCTTACAATTTGTCAGAAATTCGTCGCATAGAAACTGTGCCTAGTTGAACTGAACCCCTTCTGCACACTGCTCTGCAAGCGCAATGACAGGGGTTGGCATCTCATCTCCATGGAATTTCCTCGACTTTACTGGCCAATAGCTCGGTGGCGACTCGCACCCCTGGGTCTTTGATGCTTGCTATTATGTACCCGCACTTCCACTTTTCCAGCTTATATTTATCCTTAATTTCCTCTGCGAGACCCACATTGCTACTTGTGCTCACAATGTCTGTGGGGTCATTCCCTTTAGTAGGTAGATGGGTAATTCGGTGGAATAAATCGGCCGTGATAGAAATTGGTTCTTCCAACCAGAGATACCCATCATGTACCACACATAGTAACTGTCGGATAACAAAAATGGTGATGGCCACGCGGTGATAGTGGGATGTCCACCTCAGATTGAGTAATCCCGCCTTCTCCACACCTCGTAACCACTTCTGTGGTAGTAATTTCTCTTTGGCCAATTGAGGGAACTTCTCGCTGTCCGCAAGATCCTAATTTTCGAACTTGAT
The DNA here is from genome assembly GCA_000404065.3 of Pinus taeda. Taxonomy (NCBI): domain Eukaryota; kingdom Viridiplantae; phylum Streptophyta; class Pinopsida; order Pinales; family Pinaceae; genus Pinus; species Pinus taeda. Next base: position 12,888 of record APFE030702705.1, on the reverse strand, counting down.
ACTCGGTACTCGGCCCAGCGGTAGACCATCAAACCTTATCTCATATGAGAGAAGTGAGGTCTGGAGTGCACTCTTCGCAGCGTCCAAGTCCTTTGGTATCTTGGTCGTCCTGTTCCATAGAGAGATATATGGTGGTAGCGAAGGTATTTCGAAAACATCCTCTACTTCCTCATCCTGTGCTTCAATCTGAGCGATCAGGGCCTGCAAATATTCCTCATCCTCGTCGATTTTAGTGGTGATTGCTTTGCCCTTTTCTAGCCACTGACAATTCACTGAATCTTGGTGATACTCTGACTAGCCACATAGTCTACTTGTCTTTCTGGGGTCGCGACGTGCATGGGGAATTTGGAACCTCACAGACAATAGTCTCTTCTTTCGGCTCCTCCTGGGTTAGATACCGCTATTCCGCAAACTATGCTCAGGTTCTAGCCATGGTACTCATGGGAGGCCTGATAGCTGGGTGTTCGTTGTTCTGTACTGGCTTAAATCTTAAATATCCCAGTGTTGTCCAAGGGTTTTTGTAGGAACGCATGAGTTTGAATGTAACCCTTCCATCAGGTACCATCATATCAGAGATTGTGTGCAGCGGAGGATCATGTTTCTTTCGTACATTCCAATAGAGGATCAGGATGCTGATATTCTGACGAAGGCTCTCACCAGGAGCAAATTCGAGTACCACGAGGTAGGATAGGGGTTGCTGATAATCCATATCTTGTCGAGAGGGTGTTGAGAATTCAACAAGATGATGGAGCTTAGTGGAAAGGAGTCGCCTTCACTAAGTGGGCCCGCAGGCTATTTTTGGCGCAAGTCTATTTTTAGACTATGTCTATTTTTAGACATATGGATCATGTCTATGGATTGCAGGTTGCTGTTTATGGATGATTGATCAAGTTGGAAAAATAGATGGACTTATATTTTTAGACCACAGCGGAGTGACACCACAGCGGAGTGACTGCTCAGTCTAAATATAGAACAGTCAAATATTATTAGCTCATAATAATATTTAGACTATAAACTTTGTCTTATTCTCTTGGAGCACTTCAGGATGAGCTACGGATGTGGTACATGCAGATCCCAGAAGGAAATACGTGGTTACCTATGGGATGACTAATATTTGCATGCAGGACTTCAGTTAGAACTCAAGTGAGTTGAGTTTAGTGGACTGGAGGTGCAGTTGATGGAGTTGTGTTCAGTTTAGCTTTGTTAAACTGGTTGTATTTAGTCTAACTGGAAAATAGACTAGAGATGAGTTGGGTGAATTAGTTATTAATTAATTCACAAGTTATTAACTCATAATACAACTAATGAATACATCAGTTAACTCAGTTGCATGTCAGTGCATGTTCAGTTCAGCAGGGACAGGTGTTAGAGAATCAGATTGCTATCAGTTGTGACTATAGTTGTGCACCATATCTTGCACAAATCAGGGGATTGAGTATGCCAATGAGTTTGCCCACATTGTAGCTTGTGAATACGTGATTTAGCCAAGGAAAGACGTGGTTGCCTTGGAATTATCACCAGTTCTTGAGCAGGTATTGAGCAACGAAGGCAGGCAAGCAGCGAAGGAGATTTGAGCCAGTAATTGATTCAGATCTGAGCTGTATTGTGTGTAACAGAGGTGGAGATACTTGTGAGAAGTATTATGCTGTGTAATGTTACATGACTCAATCATTAATATACAGATAGTTGGGGTTTTTAGCGAGATGATTTCCCCGGGATACATACTGTGTTAATGTGTGAATGCTCTTGAAGTTTTATTGTTATTGATGCTGCTATATTGATGATCAACGTAGAGGAGCTTATGTATTGTGTATGTTTTCCGCAATAGTACATGATCAGGATAATCTCTGTTGAATATGTGTTAAATTATTCAAAATTTCTACAGATCATATATCACTATCACCATTGCATTTTGACCGCGAGTGCCATATTTATGCCTTAGGTGTAACCTCGTCAAGTTGTGACTTTTGCCACTTCCTTTATGAATGTCATAACTTGGTGGTAGATCTTCCTTGGTCATGGATACCCTAGTTAGCACCTTCTTTCCAGGGTGGTGTCCATGCAAACATTTTTTACTCCTTCTTGGAATTCCTCCTTCTGACCCTCCATGAACTAGAATCTAATCCTCATGTCCTCTTCTTCGTCATATTTCTGGGTTTACCCCAAGATGATTCCACCATTTTTCTCCCATGTGATTGCCATTTTTTATCAGCTTACTTTTGCATGATGAGCTTTGGTTTCTCTCTTCCATCATCATCATCTGCTTGGGCTACCACCCACTTTCACTTGGTGTTTACCCTTTCTTGGAGGAACCGCTTCAGTGAGTGGTCCTATTATCTCACCTCTTGTCCTCTTTATGTCATGAGCAGTTCCATCATTACCAGAACCAATTGCTACCCTCTATACCACTCGTTCCTCCAAGAGGAGTTTCCATTAAGCTCTTTTCAGACTCCTTAATTTAGAAAATATTGTTGAGTGAACTTGTCTACTTCACGCTCGTTAAAGTATCAAAAGTGTCATCTACCCAGTATAAGTTTAACCCTTTTCTGGACTGGGATAGACTAGTTACGAAAAAGGAATACCCTAGTTTAGTGTGGCTAGGAGGTTCCCCCTTATATACTTGTATCTCTTTTTCAGGCTTGGGGGAGAACTTTACGAAAAAGGAACTTAAAAAAACTAGAAGGGGGGAACATATTTTTCCATTAGTCATCAAGTCAAAGTGGCAGAATTAGTTGTGTCACCCTTGAACATGACATTTGTCTATCCCATTATCTTACTGTTGGGTTTTAGCTTGCCCAAAAGCCGTACCCTCCATATGAGTCTCTTTACTTCTCTGACTAGTTACTCTTCTAGTCATATGGAGCATGCTTCGATGCCTCCTGCATCGTTTCATGATATCACCTAGTGATCATTAGTCATCCTGCCAAGTCATTCTTGTTTTGTGCTGCTATGTGTTCAAGGGAAATCTCAACCTGTTTCAGCCATCTATAGTAGCATGCTGCCCTTTTTGAGTCGGCCATCCTTGTGTCAATTGTACTTCACTACTTCATGACTTCATCTATTCATCACATCATCTTGGTTTGTTCCATGTCGATTGATGGGGGATACATTAAGGCCCTCCTTCAATGGATCTTCTCTTGTCGACTTCAGCTCATTATCCGGGAGCTTGATCTAGGAATTAGTAGTACCTTGGAGCTTGTAAACCTCAGTGGCAGGCTTCCTCGTGATCGAAAATGGGTTTTCATCATTGTCTCATGATTTATCTAGTTCACTAGTTTTTGACATCAACTCATCTATTCACACTTAGTGGATTGTACTAGGTACCTTGGGATCCATTTTCCTCATTGGTGGATTGCCCCATGTCTGTTACTGGTTTACCTCATTGACTGGTAATCAAGCGGTTTCTACCATGCTCAACTTCAGCTCATCTATCTGCATGGTGTATATTTGTACCTTCGAGGTTATGTTGAAGACCCCGAGTTAGAGGCATCTCACTCTTATATGGCATCCTTCCTAGGTTGCGTTGGAGTTAGGTATCATTTATGTACTTTGAGGGCTATGTTGAGACACTTCTCTGTCTGTCATGCGTCCATAGTCCTACTGATGTATACTGTGACATAGATCCACGATTGTATTTGTCAGTGGCTATGCTTTATCTGTTGAACCACATGGATCCATTGTGTATGTGTTCGTGGCCATGTTTTAGCATTTCATGTCATGGATCTGTAGTGTATTTTATGGAGGCCATGTTCAGTACTTTCTTATGACCGAGCATGTGTATGCCCACCTCGGGGATGTTTTCAGCAAAGTTGAGCCTTCAACACTTGAGTTCCTCCAATCCAACTTCGTAATCTTGGCTCCTTCCTCCCATTTTGGGAACTGAGTATTATTGTAATGCATTTTTGACATCAGTTTCTCTTCTGACCTCATGCATTAGGGGGCATCTGTTATAACCCTATTTGCCACTCCTTTATAGTGAGAGAAACCCAATATCGACTTATCTCAGTTTTTTGGCTTAAATGCATCCCCTTTTCACCTTTTCTTTTACTTATGTCAGATTTATCCCATGTTAAAAGGGTTAAATTAGATAATTAAGAAATTTCTCATATTTATTTCTCCAAAATATAATAATTATGAGATAATATTTATTTCATAATTGAGATAATTGATAAAAATCTCATAATTGTGCAAAAGGTTTCTAGAGTTTTTCATTCCCTAGGAGATCAACTTGACCCACTTGTGTATGAGTTGGATAGGGGTCCATTATTGTAGAAGTTCCCTAACTTCTCAATCCCCTAGGTGTCTAGATACATTCTTCTGGAGGATGGAATGAGCCTTTATAATCTCACCAAGAGGGAATAGTGGGGAGGATTAAAAACAACAGTGCGAGAGCTCTGCTGCCGAGGGAGAGGAGGCCATACTGCAAGTTGGATGTTCTTTGTGTTGATGGTATACATTTGATGTAGTTCCATTTATATGGTTAATAAAAATTTGTGTTCCCTTCCTTACATGAATTTGTGTTCAGTATATTTTATGAACGTATCTATTTATTTTGATCTAACTATCTTCCTAGGAAGACCAACTGTTTTCCTTGTCTAGTTGTGTTTGTGTGCAGGGATAGAGATCTCGTGCAGATGCGTTGGATCACTCGAGTGGAGCACAAGATCTGCATCAAACTCAAAACCTTTCCTTGACATGCGAGGATTCCAGGTGTGATCTCTTATCTATAGATCTGACTGCTTTCTGCATGCATGACAATTTGGATTGAGGGGCCATTATTAGATTGCATTAGCCATTATATTTTGTTGTATGGTGATCTCAATCAGGCATGAGATCATGGAGTAATAGCTCCTTGAAGATCTAGCTGCAACAATAAGATTGCACAGTCCTAGAGGGAACCCGTCAACCTGTGAGCACATGCAACAAACAACAAGTCTTGGGATGACTTATGCATAGTTTATGGGTTGAGTGGCTATAGCTATCCCTCAAGCTCTACACAATTTCGAGACTAAAGCCAAGGCTTCCATCTAGAGCTGTGCAAATTATGCGAGCAAGCTTGGTGATGGGATGCTCTGTGCAATTTTCAAGGGGAAGGTAGCCTACATGCTCTGTGCAATTTTCAAGGGGAAGGCAACCTGCATGCTCTGCGCAATTTTGGAGAGAAGTTGGATGCGTTGATGCACTGCACAATTCTGAAGAGAAAGGTTGGTTTCCCTCCAGTACTGCGCAATTCTCCAAGTCAACACAAGAATCAGTTGAAGACCAAGTCACGGGAGATCAACTTGCGGGTGAAAGGGAAACAAGTTAGCGAACACAAGATGATAAGCTAAAGAAACTCAACTGAAACCACAAGTACCTGGGTGGTGCAAGACATGCTACAAAGGATGGTTGGTAGGAAGGCTTCAAAACAAAGCTAAGGCAAAATTTTGGAGGATGGTTTTAGCCACTACAACAAATCCCAATATTAATATTAATGTGATAAACCCTAATATTACAAATTCAATATTATATATATATATATATATAGAGATAGAGAGAGAGAGAGAGAGTATATCTATATTCTCTCTCTCTCTCTCTCTCTCTTCTCATATATATATATATATATATATATATAATAAACTTGATTTGTGTTTATATAATTAGAGCTTAGATATATATCATTAGAGTTTGGATATATATATCTTTCACATAGATTTGACACAATTTTATGATTAAGTATTAGTGTTTATACAATTATACTTTGGGTATATATTTCATCATTGGGGTTTACACAATTAGATTTTGAATATACATTTGATTTGTGTCCATGATTTTTGGATCCATGATTCTTTTACAAACAATTTAGACAATTTTCTGTGGAAGGCATTTTAATCAAATGGTTATTGCTTGTTTGTGGTTCTTCTAACTCGTCATCAATACCTTTTTTAAGTGATTGTACATTACAACATATTAATCATGATATGCATGCTTTAATATTTGATTTCTTAATTTTTCTTATTTGATCAAATTTTTTTATATATTTCCTATCCCATTATCTTTAAGATTACAACTCATAGAGCTAAGCAAATCCAATTCCTCTACAATCTTCAAATTTACAATACCTTCAAGTTTAGTTATACAAAATGTATTGCAATAAATGAAAGGCATATCTCAATAAGTAGCTTGGCCTTTGCCCAATTGATTAATCTAAGACCATTTATTTCCTTCAAGATACCATGGAGAACACAAATTACACTTCAAATAAGAAACTACTATGATAGTATTGAATTAGATGTTTCTTCAAGATGTATTTATATGTTCATGTCTTAAGAGGATGATAAGGGGTTTCATTTCAGTCCTCCTTTGTTTTGTATCATCATTCATCATAGACCTTTTATTATGTTGACACCTAATCTTTTGGATTAGGTAAATCCATGTAAATATTGTAAATAGAAAATAAGGAGAATTAGAAGACGAGGAGACACTAGGAGATGAAACCCAAGAGTCTCTCTCTCCATGTATATATCTATGATCCATCTTAATGCAATAACACAATTTTATTTGAGGAGTTACCTCCTGTCCTGACATGGTATCAGATCCAATACCATTTTTGGCTTCCTTTCTACCTTTGTTCTGCATCTTTTGCAAACTAACGCCTCTGTCATGTCCCTGCAAAATCCCATGCATTGTTGTTGAATGCATTGGTAGAGATTGCATGTCGTATTCTATCCTACTATTGAAAAGGTTGTATTTTTGCATTGAGGCATTGATTTGCAACCTAGTGTGAAGAATGGTGTGCCTTCCTAGAGGTGTTGTGTTTAATGGTGTGATTGTAGTTCAAATTATGTGGTGTATAGCATGTGGTAGGTCTTTTAAGAACTTGAAAAGTTTGATGATTGATGAATGTCGTATATGCGGAAAATATTTGATTAAGTGCAAAAAAGTTATAGTTAATTCAATGAGGAAAATATTTTGAAGTTGGTGGTAGTATTGTGTCTGTGTGGAACTTTTTTAATAAAAAAACTCGTGTGGTATTCTTATCCCCTCATCTCCAAGTGAAGCTTACACCGATCCTTTGTCCCTCTACCAGAACCTAGTTGAATGCATTAAATCCATGAAACCTGCGATAGCCAATCCATTAAAAAATTGGTCTCTGCTTTGTTTAAATTGTATGTAGGAGCAACATATTGTGTGTTAAAATCTTTTGTGTCCAAGACCACTGCAACAACGTATGTCTCCCATTAAAATATGCACAGTCTCCCATTAACTGCACAAAGAGAATTGGAGACAACAATGACTGTCCGTATACGAGAATTGGTGACAACAATGACTGTCGGTATACTTCTGTAGCTGAGTTGAATGTTTTGTCAGTGTTGGTCAACTGTGGTTATATTCCACAGAGAGGTTTCCTCCACAGTGCAACATAATTTCTTCAGTTGGACCGGGACCCAATCGTTTATGCAAACCAGCTTGCATCCACCAACCAAGTGGTGATATATATTGAAGTTATATCGTAATCTGAACGGTGGAATTTAGAAGCATGAAGTTTCGGGCCAATTTTCCATTCAATTTCGTCGCAGCAAGCATCAAGTTTCCTGCCAATTTCCCCTTCGTCGGTGTCACAACATTATTGACCATTGCCAGCTATCAGTTCCTGTACGCATAAAGCATTTGGAAGGCCTGCGTTCATTTCCTTGCCTTGACCAAAGATAAGATTCCTTCAGTTGGGATCCAATCGTTTATGCAAACCAGCTTGCATCCAGCAACCCATGATATGATTCTTTGTGATGAGACGTTAAGTCAGGTGGCATCCACCGACATAAAAAGCAAGTGCGTGGTAATTTCGTGGTGTACCCATTCCGTATTTTACGCGTTTCCCTGTCGACCAAATGCTTTGGATAGACCATTCATCCTTTTTGACTGCGACGAGATATTTTGTGTTCGATTCACTATCCACCACAGTTGGCGGTTGATGTTATCCCATTCTCTTAGTGGAAACCATTGGCATATCCGGACTTAAATTTTCTATTTCCATAAACAACACTAGCCATGGATTTCAAATAAATGTTAAGACAACTTCACATCCTTCACTGCTTTAATCAATCATTAAATTGTTAATTTTTTTTACCTTAATGGTCTTACCACCATAATTGTCAGATAAATTTTATTTCCAATATTTATAAAAAATAAAATAAAAAAATTATTACATATACATCGTGTTGAATTTGATTTAATATATATATATATATTATTTAAGTTTAGATATACTATTATTTTTAGATTTGATATAATTTTATGATATATAATTATAATTTGGATATATTTTAATAATTGGTATTTATATGACTAACACATTCACATTAATAAATATGGTTGATATACTATAAATATATATGGAGAAGTTTCGTAAAAAGGTATGGCGAAAAGAGTTGGGTAGAAAAAAGAAATATTACATTGAGGAATTCAACCCTACGTGTGATTTGCAAGAAAAAGAGTTTATTGGAGCTAGCATTTTGTGGAGGGCAAAGGTTCTTGCTCAATTAAGGACGAACTTACTGAGGTTGTGGAATCGGAAAAACATTTCATTTTGGAATGTGATGCATTCAAAGATATTAGAGAAAGTTATGATAACATGCTTGGCATTGTCCTTTTAGCGAGGGGATTGTTGGAAGGTTGGGTCAGCGCATCATTAATTTGAATCGGAAAAGGATTGAATTGTAAAAAGCGAAAAACAAGGATCTAATGGTCTCATAGACTATCTTTAGTCTCATGGACCTTAAAATATCATTTCATTTTATATTAATTACATCCACAACCGCATTATTAAATTAGGTTGATATATGCAAATAAGTGTATATCATATCACATTAATAGTTATTAGATGTATGGTAAGGATTTAACATTAATATGAATCATTATATAATTATAATAATTATATAAGTAATAATTAGGTTTTATAATATTAAAATATTGAATTTTAATATTAAAGTTTTAGTAATGAGTTTAGTATTAAGGTTTTAGTATAGGGTTTTAATATAAGTAAGTATAAGTTAAGTGTTCAACTAAGTGAGTAAGTTTTCAATTAACATTGAAACATAATATTATAAACCTTATATATTAATATTATAATCCCGTTGATGGTGTTGGACCTGCCAACATGTGAAGGCATCTCCTGGGTAAGAAGTCCCAACTAGGCCTCAGAACGTTTGGAGTAGGAGTCCTAGCAGTGGGTAGTACGGTATTTCCTTGACTGAGGTTGCGCACAGAGGTAAGTAAGATGTACTTGTTCGAAGCAAGGGGTGTGACCTTGCAACAAGTCAAGGAATGTGCATGAAAGGCTCTAACACAGAGAAGGGGAGAAGAGTGTGCCCCTTAGAAGCATGTGATAGCACGCAGCTTGAAAGGGAACACATGATCTGAAAGACATCCCAATATGGGAAGCAGGATAGCCGACAATCCAAAGTGATGAGTTATACCAACAAGACGCTTTGATAAGATTCATATAAATACATACGAAATAGTCCATACATACATGCGTAAATTACAAGTACATACATCATTAGAGTAACCAGGATAGCTGAACTACAATAACAATATATGCATGAAACGCGTTGGCTCTGTTATATTAAAGGAGTGAAAAATTCAATCATACATACAACCATGACAGCCACTAGCCCCAATAGTGGAACATTACAATCACTGATGTCTGCTCCTCCAAAGAGATGTACTCGCTTTGCACTGTGCAGAAACCAAGGCTCGTTACGATACACTCCAAGCTTTCTCTAAGTTATACCTATTAGAAGCTTAGTTCTCAAAATCCCGTACAATGAGTTCTGAGGTTCTATATATAGCAAAGGGTGGGGTGACCCTTCACATTCCCCTTTGTGACTCTTAGCCTACCCTCATGACTCTTCAACTTACACATGACTGTTTACATTCTACTATTGACACTTGGTCTTTCACTTTACAACATGTTTACAATACAATCTGCACATGTACCCATGTGAGACAAAAATGGCCTTGAGTAAGCCATGCAAAACATCAGTAAGACTCACACAGCTGTGGGAATACTAACTCGTCGACATCCTCTTGGTGATCGATGGTGGCGAACTGATGCCAAGCTTGGTAGTTTGTTATGGTGTCCGTGTACTCTGTGGTGACATCCTTCTAAAAGTGAACTCTTGCCTCTGTTGCATATGGGTACACTGATTTGGCACCTCTCTCGAACTCGTCATATAGCATGCGCATCATCTCCTTGAGTGCAACCGGACCAGCGACATACTGGTGCATTTTGTCCGCGCTCATCTGCAAATCTGCGTTGGTGGCTATGAGCATCAACTGCTCGAAGTACATGTCCATCTCCAGTCGAGCTTGCTTCTTTGCTTTCACCTCAGTGAGTGTGTCAATAGATGGGATCACATGGATGCGCACAATGACATCCATGCTCCTGAAAACTCATGCATGTGAACCCTGTAAGTTGGTGATGAGCTATGGGAGTTCCTCATTGTTCCGTATCTGACTCTAGATGTGTGCCTTCAACTCCACTGCCTTTGGCTTCATTATCTTTGGCCAAGTACAATAGAGCTTCATTATACCTCATTGGCCATATCTCCATGTGATCGAAAACAGTGTGTATGTCTATCAAGATGCGTGCTCTCCTAGCACAGTGCTGCTACCAACCATTAAGATGGAAAATTGACTTATGCATGGTGACAATCTTGAAGTACAACTTCCGCGTGATTGTCTCGAGAAACGATACGTCATCAAGTATTTCTTTCTTCAACTTTTCTTTGGCGGATGTTGTAGCTTGCTTTTCTTTCTTCTTGGCTGCTTGCAACTCCTTAGCCATGTGTTCGTTCTCAACTATCAAGAATCTCACACTTGAGTTGGTGGCTTTGGCATATGTCTTTGTAGCATCAGCCAATGCAGCTGGATATTCGCGTACATTAGACACGATCACTCATTCTTGAAAATGCGCAGGAGATACATGGACATTCGAAGAGGCACTTTGCCTGACTGTGTAACTCTGTGTTGTGACTCTTCGAATGATATGTTGTGCATGTATGCTTCCAGATTGTCCTCGAGGATTTTAGTGTCTCCTTGATCACTTGGGACTTGCTCTGGTCCTGTATCTGGTGAAGCCAGTGGAGAAACCTCTTGGTCCTTGGGCATGAGGTCTGTATCCTAATCTTGCTATGGCTGAACCACATCTGTGTCCATCTATTCCAACATATGTTCAATATCCTAAACAAAATATTGCTCCTGCGACTGCTCACCCTATTTGCTATCTGCTAGTTGTTCTGATGAATGAATACCCTGTATTGGCTCAGTTTCATCAATGTGTGCATGTTGCACCTCTTGTTGTTCCTGTTCCTATTGCACTTCCTTCTCTCTTCTACACAGCTCTTGTTCTTCCCTTAGCTTTTGCTTCAACTCCTGCAACTTCTTCCCTGACTCCTCCAATTTTTTCTTCTCCCTCTATCCAACTCATCATATATCATGTGCATCATTGTCTTGAGTGCAACCAGACCAATGACATACTGGTGCATAGTGTCTGTGCTCATCTACAAATCTGCGCTGGTGGCTATGCGCATCAACTGCTCGAAGTACATGTCCAGCTCCAGTCGGACTTGACTCTTTGCTTTTTCCTCGGTCAGTGTGTCAATGGATGGGATCACATGGGTGCACACAATGACATCCATGCTCCTGAAAACTCGTGCTTGTGAGCCTATAAGCTGGTGATGAGCTGTGGGAGTTCCTCATAGTTTCGTATCTGAATCTAGATACACGCCTTCAACTCCACTACATTTGGCTTCATCATCTTTGGCAAGAACAATGGGGCTCCCTTGCACCTCATTTTCCATATATGCATGTGATTAACAACAGTGTGTATGTCTGTCAAGATGCGTGCTCTCCTAGCATAGCGCTGCTACTAACCATTAAGATGGACAATTGACTTATGCAAGGTGATGAACTTGAAGTACAACTTCCACATGATTGTCACGAGAGACAATACGCCATCAAGTATTGCTTTCTTCAACTCTACTCTGGCGGATGTTGTAGCTTGCTTTTATTTATTCTTGGCTGCTTTCAACTCCCTAGCCATGCACTCATTCTCAGCTATCAAGAATCTCACAATTCAACTAATGGATTTGGCATATGCCTTTGTAGCATCAGCCAATGCATATGGATGTTTGCGCACATCTGACACGATCACTCATTCCTGAAAATGCGCAGGAGATACATGGACATCTAGAGTGAGCACTCTGCGCGACTGCACAACTCTGTGTTGTGACTCGTCGAAGGATATGTTGTGCACATCTACTTACGAATTGTCCTCAAGGATTACAGTGTCTCCTTGATCACTTAGGACTTTCTCTACTCCCGGATCTAGTGAAGTTGGTGGATTGACCTCTTGGTCCTTGGGCATGAGGTCCATATCCTGATCTTGCTCTGGTTGAACCACAACCGTGTCCATCTACTCCAACATCTGTTCAATCTCCTAAACAAAGTCCTGCTCCTATGATTGCTCACCCAGTTTACTATCTGTTAGTTGTTCTGATGAATGAATAACCTGTATTGGCGCAGTTTCATCAATGTGTGCATGTTGCGCCTCCTGTTGTTCTTGTTCCTATTGCGCTTCCTTCTTTCTTCTACGTAGCTCTTGTTCTTCCCTTAGTTGTTTCTTCAACTCCTATAACTTCCTCTCTCTTTCCTCCAATTTTTGCTTCTCCCTCTGTCTTTGTGCAATCCTTCTGTTGAACTGTCACATCTTTGCCTCAATCTCCAAAGTTTCTCTTAATACAAGTGGATATGATTTGAACTTGCAACTTTGCTCTGCCTCTGCACTGTCAGCAACCTTTCTCTTGCCTTTGTCATGCACAATTCTAATGCCCTCTGTTGTTGCTA
>APFE030702698.1:24216-86572 GCA_000404065.3 Pinus taeda | reverse complement strand
CTATTGGACTAGCTGCAGAGCCAGATGAATTGATTGTTAAGTAGGAATGGATAGAACTATGTGAGAAAAGGAGGCCACCCCTTAAAAAGATATATCAGCTATAGTTCACAGACATGATGCGGTTGAAGACAGATGTTTGAAGGTTGAGAAGGTAGACACATTGACTTAAGCAATAGGTAAGAAAATATAAATGGTGGGCTAAGAAGCCTAAGGTTATGGTGGCTGAAGCAGCAACACAGATAGAAGATGTGCCTATGACCTCTGTTTCAACCTAAATGGATTCTATCGAACATTTGTTTGAAGGCCATGAATTCTATTTAACAGCTGAGATTCAAACTTGGAAATCCATCGCGTCCCATTACCAGAATGAGGTGAAAAGGATCCAAGAACAATCATCATAGGCTATCTTTGGGTATATAGAATGAGTGGACATATTACGGCTGAGGTATGTGAAGCATTATCTCAAAGTAGAAAGGTTGGAAGGATAATTTCTAGAAATGAATATAGACAAAGAACAAATGTTCATCTTGGCACAATACGTAATGGTATGTCGTCCTCCTACTTCTAGTTATGCCTTGTTCCATGATGAGAAAATTCTTTTCTTTTGCTTGGAAAGTATTAAGAAGGAGGTTAGTCATGAGTTCAAGTATTCTGTATAGTTCCTCTATATACTGAGAATCCATGACTTGGTAACCCATCATCTGATGTGTGAGCTTTATCTACATGGATACTTCCTGGGCATGGACAAAGAGTTTAACCCAGTCCCATATGTGGAGAACATTCATTTAAGGGCTCTTACCTCCTATACTATCAACCAGATAAACTAACAGAAGGCTTCTAATACGTTTCAATTGAATCAAAGCGTGAAGTCTTTTACAATAAGAGGGGAGCATGAAGGGTCTATGACTATGTATAATAAGCATGCAACCTTTTTAGGAATTGAAGGAACCTTTTGGGGTGCCAAATTTTCCACGAGCACTAAGTCAGGTGCCGAGATATGTAACATGCATCCAAACATGTGGAGTCTGGTGGATGAGACTCTGGCTCAGGTTCCCCATCATTTGGTTACCAATAGAGCACTATACCCCAACATACATTGTACCAAATGATTGGTGGAAGGATGTTCTTCTCAGATAAGGATACAAGCCACTGGGAACAAACATGGAAAATTAGAATGATCTCTCCTAGCTCCACTCTGACCACAACCATTCTAACCCGGACTTGCGGAAGCAGCGAGCTGCATGAAGACATGCAGGAGACTAGTTGGGGAGAGATGTTGGGCACCAAATCTGCCTACCTTTTCCCTACATTTTCACCAATCCTTTCATCCTTTTTTGCACCAATGATATGCATTAATTGTGATAAACTTACAAGGTAACCCTCCCTTCTAACGTCTGTTGGAATATTTAATTGATGAAGTAAGGTCATGGGATTTTACCAATGTGAACTACTAAACTTTGCTATTTTTTCACAAATTTTGGTGAACAGGTATCACATTCACAACTCGTTGTAGCAGTTCCATGTTTACAACAATTATTCTGTAATGCTGTAACAACATAACCACTCTCAGCTGCTCCCATGCGTATTTTGGATCTTTAATGTTCTCTCTCTCTTTCTCGGTAATTAGTTGTTGTTCTAATAGTTGTATATTTCTGGGTATTAGTTTCTTGATTTGGGGAATATATCTTTCCCATGTATTTGTATAAAAGGGGATTTTATTCCTATGTGAAGGGGTAGTTGTGCAGAGACAAAAATTGTAACAATTCTTCATATATTAATTGAATGCAAGCAATTTTGTTGCTCTTCTCTTATCTATGAGTTAACACAGGCTTGATGAGAGAGCTGGGCCAGCTCTCATGATCAGGTGCTGCGTACTTTCCTTTATGTGTGTTATTTCTTCTGTTATGTGCTGATTTCTTATTACTGTTACAACTCTTTAATTAACTTTCATGGATGCCTTTTTAAGTTATGCAATTTACTTCTAATTACTGTAACCCTTCCCCTGCATATACCTTATGCATTACCTTGAAAAATGTATGCACTCAAATTGATAAATTAATGTGCAAAAGAGTGGATTAGTTTATTCACACTTGGACACCAACACTTCCTGTACCTATAGCATAGTAGATAACTTGGCATAGTCTCCTACTACCATGTCAATGTTGGTGTTATCACTCAGGGAAAACCCTAGCTGCAGGGAAAAACCCTAAGGTAACCACAAACTACTTTTATGGTTAAATTTGGCCCTTCAATCTGGAGGGCGATCTCTCCATAAAACTCAACTACTCTATTATCACTATAGTAGGTTTTTGCAACTGAGTTCAAGTGGCTAGAATTGGGTTTAAGTATAAGATGGTTGGATGATCCTCAAAAGTTACCATTGGGTACGAAGTCAAACTATCAACAAAATGAAATCATAGATCTAATGAGAAATTTTCACAAAGCATGGGAGTAACACATTATTTGATTGTTTTGGAGATTTTGAATAAAGATGAACTGGGAGAAAATGGACCTTGTAAGTGTTGAGAACAACAAGTATTTAATGATTGATAATTTAAGAGAGGAGCATTAAATGAAATATAATCTCATTAAACTAACATTTCAAACATGGAAGAAACAATTAATAAAATAGAAATACTGACACGTAAATGAAACACATGAGTTTTATACTAACTTCTCATCAAACACTGCAAATTCATTTAAGATTACTCAAACATATCCAAACTACAAGTAATTTTTCAAAATATTTCCAACCCTTCTTGATTTTACAAAAAATTGTCTTTATAGACATTACAAATTGCTAACAATAAAAGAGATCAAGTGTATCTCTCAAATAAATGCATATAAAACTTTCCAAACATATCTGAATCTAAATATAATGTTGTTTCTGGAGTCATTGCTGGAGATAAGGAACAACAAGTCGAATTGATGAGGTGGCATCCAAGTCACCAATTGTCCATGAGCTTTTCCCTCACAAATTCCTAAATATAGGGTCAAATGATCCCTTATAAAATCCAAATTCTTGACACTTGTTAGAGAATTGAGAGCGTATTTTCTAAATGGATCCATTCTGGAGAAAAACCTCTTTTAGTTTAGTAAAATTCGTTTTCATTTGTATGGGATATTATTTTGACAAAAATTACTAAAACAAGACTCTAAAATTCTGAAAAATATCCTTTCAAATATCCTTTTTATTATTCCAAACCATAACACGTGATAGAAAATAGAAATAGGTTTTTATAAATGTGTCCATCTATTCAAAAACTTCTCTAGAATTTACTGCCTTTTATAGTAAAAACACTTTAAAAGACGAAGCTTTTTTTGAAGTACAAACAAACATGTTTTGGCAACTTTTCCCTTTGACTGCTAAGCATGTTTCATAACTTCAACCATAGAGAAAAAAATTGAGATTAAACATGTTATTCCATTGGATCTATTCTTTGGTCATGACATAGTTTGAATTTTGCATTTGACTCTGACTTTGTAGTTGTTGGAGTATAAACCTGTTTATTACAAATAACACTAACACTCCCATTGTTAACGTTTTAAAACTATTTCTTACAAATTTTCGCTCAAACTCTCGTTGTCAACATTTTTTTTTCTAATTACATAATAAAAAATGTGATAATAACATTGTTCTAAAAAAATTATCGAAATTACCAAAAACATTGATAGCCCCGCTATCATAAATTTTCCCTATTTATTACAATTTAAATGTTGACACTACAACTGTCAACATTTTATAAAAAAAATTAAAATGAAGTTTATTGTGATAATAGCTAGAAGTCCTCTAGATGTGCCCATCCCAACAGAAATCTCTACTGTCTAATTTGGGTGTCGTGGATCCCCAAGATGATCATATGATTTTCTTTCATGTTAAAAAGTCGGAAAATCCTCCCCTACATTCATCCATTGCATTTCAAATACCAGTATCCATTAGAAATGCCATTGTTCAACGATGTATCATAGACGAAGGTGTCTCCACCTATCTGATGGCTACCAGTGTTTAGAAGCAACTTGGTTCCCCTGACCTGTCCCTGCCCACCATTACTCTTCATGCCTTGAATGGTCATCCTTCACAATCACTTGGCTTATATCGTAACTTCCCAATCACAATTGCTGGCAAGATTATCTCTATTGACATTGAAGTAATTGATGCTTTCTTAGACTATAACATCCTTTTGGGTCATAGTTATACCTATGCTATGTCAATTGTCGCATCTATAGTTCAATGTAAGATTTGCTTTCCCCACAATGGAAATATCGTCAACTTTAATTAGTTGACGTACTATGATCCCAAATCCCAGACTTCACCTCAGTCTAGCATCTCCTCTATGACTGACAATAAGATTGTCTCGTCCCTCACGAATGTCTCTCCACGAGTCTATAAAGATTCCACTTTGCTTGATGCTTATTATGGTCCACAGCCTACTCCCTTTGAGCCTATCTCATCTAGTGTTTGCATGCTCCAAGCATCACAAGCCACCCACAAACGGTCTAGTATTCTTTCACAACAAACTGCACCTCCACAACCTGTTATTCCTAACTTAACCCAACCTTCCAGTACGACTCCTCAAGGATCATTTCCTTCTGTTGGTATCTCTCCTAATATGTTTCTGCCCAGAACCATTCCCCCAAGTCTTAACCATCTTGGAGTGGTTCCTCCAGGGAATGATCCTTCTGGTCAAATACTGTTCTTATTCCCCCCTAGAGTTTGTTCTACACATGTGATGGCTACGTTGAGTTTACCCAAAATTATCTTGGGGATCCCAGTTTGGTACATCGATCTTCCAGTGAGCACTCCACCCAATCAACTCAAACCTTACACTCGTTTGACCCCAGTCCAACCTGTTGTTCCTACCCCTGCCTTAGCTTCAGTTCCACAACAACCTCAGTGGGAACCCACGCCTATTGTGAAAGAATCTGGAAAGGGGGGAAATCTTAGAGAAAGGGAACCAAAGATAAGGTACCCCCAACAACTCCAACTCCTCGTACGATGCCAAAGCATATTCCTCCATGTGCTTTATGTGATTTTGTTGGCCATGCCACAAATAATTTCCCTGAAATCCCTCATGTCAAGAATGTGGTATCTTATACATTCCCTGATTCTAACATTCCTAAGGTCCATGTCACCTATTGGTTTAGGGGGTCTTGATCCAGGTTTAGAGTTATTTCTTCCAACCAACAAATCCCTACACTACTGGCCCTTTCAGCAACAACCCACGTAACGCAGGCTATAGTCTCACCCAAAGTAGTATGGGGGAATGCAAGAACTAAGTTTCTACATCCAGAGATGAGTGTGATGTATTTTATCACCTTAAAACAGTCTTCACACAGATTGATAAGCCCTTAGGGCTCAGTACTGCAACTTTACTAAAATAGTCCTCAGACCTTTGCGAAGGTCTATGATCAATGTTTTCGGACCCTTAACAATAAATTTATCCACTTACGAGCATCGAAGAACACCCTTAATTAGTGTTCGCACAGATCTACTTAAATTATTTAGTAAACATAACAGAATTCATCACATTCTTTGCAAAAGTACTTAACATGAATTACATCATCTATTAAGATGTATTCAAGAGAATCGTGCATCATTAGAGAATTATTTCATAAACACATTATTCATCAACAACATATATCGTAAACAGAAGTAAACAAATATACTGAGGATTTCTTTGGTAACTTTCTTTATTGATCTTAAATATGGTATTACATACTCAAAACCACCTTGCACACTCAACTGTAGGGGTCCACGCACTCAGCCATATACTCGACCTAGGCCTCTATGCACTTAGCTGCAGAGCCTTTCTCCTCCTATCTAACCCACTTCTCCATGCTATCCCTTCTCTTCTATTGACCCATTACATCTGATTTCTAACATGACATGCCTTAGACTCTCTAAGACATACCTATTTATAGCCTTTTTCATACAATCCTATGGTTTGTGGACCATGGGTGGGTTTCAAAATTGACTCAAGCTTTACATAAACAAGGGGAGAAAACCCTTTGACTCCTAAGCATCTGTGTGCTCTGCATCTGTAGATTGCAGAGAATTTTACATTACTTACAAAAATATATCAAGGCTTGGGTTATTTTAACCCCAAAACTGACCTAGGGGACCCCATCCTAATAGGCCCCCAACATAAAGATCGTGACATGACCTCAAGTCACTTGGATGGTGGGACAATCTTGTTGCGAAGATCCCCTAACTCTATGTGAATTACTGCAACCTCAAAAGCACTCTACATAGCTACCTGCTTGACCTCCTCGACTAACTTTTCTGTAGCTGGTTCTTCTGTAGCCAACCTCATTGTTTGTTACATCTTCTGCAAGCCTTTAATCTTATCCTAGATTGTGGTCATGAATTGATAAGCCTCTTCCAACCATGGCTGCAGCTTGGCCTTTAGCAAGTCCTCCTTCTTCTTTGCTTCCTCAACCTGCGAGAGGAGCTATTTTCCCCCCTACAATTTGGCTATGCACTGCACTGGTGTGGTGGAGTGCGTTGTTGCCCTAACTTAGTCAATGGTCATGCTGTTGTTGCAACTCCCTGACCTCAGTATTCAGTGTCTATAGGATTGGATCTTCCTACAGATTGGTCACCAATTCCATCTCCTACTCAAATAATGTCGAACAATCAATGATTGTGCCATCCACGATGTGCATTCCTTCTTTTATGGCAAATCTGCGCTACTCCTGGACCTCAAGCAGAGTCGTGGGCTGAAACTTTAACTGCAGATCTGTGATCTTCATATTGAGTTCAAACTAAACTCAAGCAACCTCTGCTTTGGCTTCGCGCACACCAACGGCTAGTTTCCTAATCTTTTCTTCTGGATATGCATCCTTAGGGATATAAAGATCAAGCACTATTCTGCATGCCTCTCCGAATGCTGACTCCAATCGGGAACTTTGTGCCTGCAACGTCTCCTTTTCCTTTAAGGTCTGTGTCTTCTCGATGAAGATGTATTTTTTGTTCACTCTATATTCACTAATGAAGTTGAGAGAGTGCTACTCCCAAGCTCTCAATTCCTCTATCACTTCGGCATGCAATGCATGGAGGATCTTGTTAGGGAGTGTTGATATGTTTAACCAAATGTTCTTGATTGTGCTCAGGATGATGCAATCATCAGATGACTCTCTGCAAAGGGACCCATCTGATAATGCAATAGTCCTAAGGTCTAGGGTCCTTACCAACTCAATTGCTTGACTCGTCCTAGGAGCCAGGCTCACTTGTTCTGTGCTCGCTTGATCGGTGCCCACCGGTAATCTGCTTGCCTATATCTGTAGCTCACGCATATCCTTTTGGATGCTCTGCAACATATACATATATTATTGCTCAAACTGTTACAACACTTCAGTCGTGGTATCCCTGACCTTATCCCCAATCTCATCGAGATTGCCCTCTGTTAAGACCATGGGATCCTTATACCTCCTTATTATTCCTCACCGCATCGCTTCAGAATAAATGGGGTGCTCTGCCCCTCATCCCCTCCGTCACCTTCTTCTGATAGTTCTTCCTCCTTTGTATCTCGTGAAGGTAACTTACCACTTCTTTGTGGCTCACATTGCTCTTGTTCTACCTTCTCCTTAGTAGCATGCTCTTGCTCCATGCAAGCCTTCTCCGCAGCTTCCTTCTTTTTCTACTTGGTGAGTGTGTGCACAACTTGCTTACCTTCCTCCTTTCTCTTATGTGCTATAGAACTTCCTGTGCCCTTGCTTGTTCCAGCATCAAAGGCTGAAGGGGCGTGCCACTCTGTTGGCCATCGCACTAATACCTCCTGCACATTTGTCTCCATCACCAAATATTGAAAGTCATGCCATTTCTACTGTGGATCCTTCTGCACTTGAATGTATACTCTGTGGAAGTCAACCTTAAATGTTGTGTGGGATGATAAACGCATGCACAAGGTTGGGGACAACCTTGGACACAAATTAATGGCCATGCGGAGACTTACTTCCATAAGGACCCAAAAAAAAAATTCTCTGTGATCTGCGCGAGGTCATTGATATCCCATAAGGAGGAAACCTGTGCTGCTTCTGCTAATAATTCTTCAAGTGGAGGAAACTAGCTATCCTCTAGCAATTCCCACATGACCAGTACAATGGATAATAGCAACCAAGCGTAGTGACACAACTTGGTTTCATCCTAGGCCTTGTGGTAGTTTGTCGTGAACTCCTAACAAAGATACCTAGACCAATTGAATTGCACAACCTTCGAGCATTGAGAAGCCAAGGAAACTACAGGCACTGAACTTCATCTGTGCAACACTTTCTCATCACCTTCCCTACTAAGATTTGGGTCACATTTTGAATTGCTGGGTCTGTTATTGAGATGATCGAATACCCTCACGCCTTCTTCACTAGGCCATAATCTCTCTTCATTTTTTTTGCCAGGTCCTTTTCCCCTGTCTTTCCCCTAAACTCATTGGCCAGATTCAGTCCTTCATATTCCAGGTACGTGATTTTATGTATTAGCATGTTAGTGATCAGGATAGGCCTTCCTAGCCGTAAACACCCATCATGCACCAAAGTGATTAGCTATTGCACACAAATTGTGTTGATGGGGGTGCGGTGATAATGGGGCAACCATAACAGATTAAGTAACCCCGAGTTCTCCACACCGCAGATCCATTCCACAGTATCTAATGCGATAACACCTGACTTTGCATAGTAGATATGCTTCATGTACTTATCTGTTGCTAAGTGTGGAAACCTAGCATGATCTGTGAGGTCTCAATCCTCCATTTTTAACAGTGGGATCTGTGTAAGCCACGAACCTTCAAAGGGAACCTTCTTAGGTTGTAGGGGCATAGAAATGGAAAAATTCTCAGTATCTGGGTCCTTTGTGACCTTCGCCTTCCCCTTGCATGGAGGGATATAGTCAGGTAGCTTCGTGATGGGCTCCACTCCCTCAGCATCTATGTCCTCTATACCTTGGCCTTCTTCTACCTCAAGGTCCATGACTTTCTATGGCTACTTGTCCTTCCTTTGTTTCTGTGCTACAAAATGCTTCCTGGGGACTCACACACTAGTAACGACTTTTTCTTGTTATCCTTCTTTAGTTTAACTGTTTGGGTTTCTCTGGCAGGGGTAGGCTTCGGCCTAGGCAACCTCGGCACTATAGGCATAGGAGTCAGAGCTTCCATACTCACAACTTCTGGGGCATCTCCTTTAGAGGCAACATCACCACCAATACTCACAGTTTTTGCAGGGCTTGGTCGAATCATTTTTCTGAGAATGAACTTCAAATTCAACTCAGGCAACTTAGCAAACGCAGGGCTCACAACTAAATCCTCCCAATATGATTGCTTCATAGGCGATAGACAACAAATATCAGCAACAACTCTAGGGGTGCAAAGTGTTCTCTGTTGTACTGGTATGCATAATTTACAGGGGGTTTTGAATTTCAATCCGATCATTCCCCCCAAATGTTTACAATTAATGTTGTTTTGGCAGCATATCTTCAAATAGTTTTCCTCAAATGCTGCCAGCCCACTTCCCTTAACCATCTTCTAGCTGTCAAGTCATGAATAATGACTACAACAATCAATTTTCTGTTGTGCTGCATGGAACCACCCTCCATGGTGCAACTTCCTAGATTTCATCTTTGTCATTATCCATGCAGTCGCCTACTGCATAGTCCTCCAACCCTAGTAGTGTAGTTTATAGTCTCGTGCTCCCTTGCAACTGCATGGAGCACTAAGAATGTTCTACCTCCATATAGTCATTGTACAAGAACCCATGTATTCATCTTCAATCGGATTCCATTCACTCTTCCTAGAAAAGGTTCTTCGTTCAGCTTTGCGAGCTGAACTGGGCCTCCATCTATAATTTCTTTCATAATATATGGCCCTAGCCAATGCATCTGAAATTTCCCAGGAAACTTAGTGAATTTACTATCATATAAGAAGACAATATCATTCACATTGAACAAGCAAAGTTTGATGTGGCAATCATGACATGCTTTTTCACGTTCCTTTTGTACTTGCCGATGGAATCCTACCAAGAATCGATCCTCTTTGAGCTCCATCAGCTGTACGAGCCATTCCTCTAGGGCTTTGCAATATGCCATACTTGTAAGATATGCTATGCACAAACTAGGCACAATATATTCCATTGGGATTACAACTTCTACACCATAGAATAATTTGAACAACGTCTATCCTGTCAGCTTCTTGTAAGTAGTCCTATAAGCCGATAGCACTATAGGTACGCACACATCCAAGTCATTTCGTTGTGCGTTGTAGATCTTCATCAGCATTTTTTCGAAAATTTAATTGAAGGCTTCAGCAGTTCCATTGGCTTGTGGGTGATACAATGTACTCTTCTGGTGGTAGACCTAAAATTCTTTAGTCAACACATAGATTGTTTCATTTAGAAAGTGCATACCTCTTTCGCTCATCAACACTTGCAGTCAGCCAAATTTTGTTAAGACATACTCAAACAAGAACTTTTCTATTTTATCCCATGTACACTCCTTAACTGGTTGTGCCTCTACCCATCTAGTCATATATTCCATCATAGTGATGATATAGCGTGCCCCAATTTTCTTTCCTAGAGCTGAATTGGCCCAACAAAATTAATCGCCCATTTTTCAAATGGATGTAATGATACTTGAGGTTGTAATGGCAATTTATCCCTTCAAAATGTGTTGCATTTCCTCTGACATGCATCGCATGCCTTACAATATTCCTTGGAATCCTTGTCCAGCGTTGGCCACCATAGACCTGTGTGCAAAATATTCTGCGTAGTCACCTTTCCTACATAATGTCCTCCTGCAGCCCCTCCATGAGTGTCAACGAGAATTCTATCTCTCTCAAAATCTGGTACATATCTTCAAAATATTTCATCTGCACCCATCTTCTATAGATGTCCTACAATAACTGATAAATATTACGTGTGCACTACAAGTTCCTTCTTTTGTTGACTTGTATATCCTTTCGGTGTCATCCTCGTAGTCAAGAAATGAATGATATCTGCAAAGTGATTATCTATTGCACATACCATGAAGAGCTGCACATTTGGAAACCATTCCTCCAAATTATTGGGCTTCTCTCCTATTTTGATCTATGAAAGATGGTCAGGCCCTACATTTAACCTCCCTAGCCTCACAAGTAATTCAAATTCATACTCCTGGAATACTAGCAACCATCTGCAGATCTTTCCCCCCAACACAGGCTTATTGACCAAGTATTTCAAGGTAGAATGATCCGTGTACATCTTGAAATTCCCTCCTAATAGATAGTGCATGAATTCTGTAGCATGTACACCATGGTTAATCCTTTGTTCATAGTAGTTGAGTAATTCTTCCTAGCCTTTAATAATTCCGACACGCAAAGGCTATAGATGGTCCATTTCTCCTTCATCGGTTTGTGTTAACACTGCACCATGTGCAATACAAGAGGCATCGACATGTACATGAAATTCCTTCTTCCAATCTAAGAATACCAAGATCGGCATAGTGACCATATTTTCTTTCAATACATCTAAGCTACGCTGGCATTCTTAACCCTAATAGAATGTTGTGTCCTTCTTCAGTATTTTCCCCATAGGCACGGTAATCTGAGCATATTTTTTCATAAATTTTTTGTAATATCCTGTATGTCCTAGTGTCATGTGCAGCTACTTCACACTTCTCATGGCCTCCAGATTCACTATCACTGCAATCTTGGCAGGGTCCACCATAATCCCTTTCTTTCAACCACATAACCCAACAAAATTCCAAACAGAACATAGAATAGGCATTTCTTCAAATTCAATGTG
The DNA here is from genome assembly GCA_000404065.3 of Pinus taeda. Lineage (NCBI taxonomy): Eukaryota > Viridiplantae > Streptophyta > Pinopsida > Pinales > Pinaceae > Pinus > Pinus taeda. The sequence continues at coordinate 74,809 of APFE030702698.1, read as the reverse complement.
ATCTGATATCTGTGACACAAATCCAACATTAGGTGCAGGCTTGCTACATGGCACTTGACTAATCCAAATATCATCTAGTCATCAAAGTATAATCCAATAATTTATGAATGAACTCCTCAAATGTTGCGATGACTACACGAGAAAATATCACATGCACATTCTTGAGCCCGAATGGCATCATAGTGCATTGAAAACAACCCCATTCTATCATGAAGGTCATTTTTCTCCTATCCTCTAGCGTGATCTTGATTTGATGATACCTAGAAAACCTATCAGTGAATGAGCAGGCCTCCTACCCTCCAACATTATCCAACACTTCATCTTTAAATGGTGTCCAGAATGGATCACGGACACAGGCGTCATTAAGCTTCCGCAGATCTATGCAAATCCTTATCTACCCCTTCTTCTTCTTCTCCTAAACCACCATCGAGCTCACCCAACCAGATTCTTCAACGGGTTCTATGATGTCTACTTCCAATAGATTATCTAACTCCTGGAAAACCTTTTCCTTGTATTTAGGATGAAGGTGATACAACCTCTATTGAATAGGCTTCACGTTCGGCTTCAGAGTAATTTTCATAATTCCCAAATCGCCAATTATTCCCTTCAAATCTGAAAAATTGGTAGGGAAATGATATTGATAATCACGAAGTAACTTAGCAACTTTATCCACAGTAGCATCATGCTAATAATCTCCAATCTTTGCAAACTTTGTTTCTGCTTCAATACTAATGTTTACATGCTTTGCCTTCAATGACGAGGTGATGTACGGGTTGTCTATTTGCGGGCCCTCGACTTCGCTATACCCTACTGCCTCTGGAATATAAATATTTCTTGGACCTACATCCTCCTCTTCAATGTTCATATTATAGCATTCTAGTGCATGACACAGTTGAGCACTCCAGTCTAGTTGGACCCACTCCATAGTTCTTGCATTGTTCTGAAGATAACTGCCTTAATATCTTGTAGGGCTTCATCTATACTAGTGAAGCCATCTTCAAAACTGATGGTAAATAAGAACCCTTCCCTAAAAATATCCCACTTTGTGGTGCCATGGTAGAGCTCCATTTCCAAATACGAGTTCATGGGAATTGTGTCCAAAGTATGCCAGAATATGTGTACCCACTCTAGCTACGGTTTTGTCCCCCATGCTTTAGTCCATTTTTCTAGGTGATAGCACAGATCATCTTTCCTGCTATATTTCTCAGTCAACCTAATGTTAGGGCGCTCAAACCGTAACCTCATAATTCTTCTTTAATCTCTCCATCCATCAAAGATATTCTTGTGCATACCCCACCATCGTGCGGGCGTAGCACGCAATGCTAAATCTAATGCTTGGAAGCAGTGATCCTTAGGGACTTCATGCTCAAATGCATCCCAAAAAATATCCATGTTAGTTAAAAAATCATAATAAGGTAAGTTCCTTACCTTCGACGAAACACAATGCAACGATTTTTTCATCATGTTGCAACGTAGTGTAGATAATTCATGCAAATGCATCTGCCAATGTTCCAACTCTTCATCTGAATTAAAGGTGTAGGAACTCTCCCAATCCCACGCAATTCTTCAATCTGCCATTGGATTGATCCAGTATTGGTCTCACATTGTTATTGATAGATTATATCCTGTTCATCGTCACTTTCTTCATAATCGTGGACTGGTTTAGTGTAGTGTGCTCGTTGTGTTGGGTCCAATGGTACTACAACTCGTAGAGGTTTCCTTTCAAAAGACGTTGTCCTCTTCTTCATATTGATAACCTCGTTCATGTTAATGGCCCAGTCAATTCCCAGGAGCATGGGGTATGGATTACTATCATCAATGATCTCTATCACCTCAAATTCAGCCATCACACTCGCACCTTCTATATCAACTGTGATCTGTACAACCATCCCATAGGGATGATCTTTTGTTGGTTCACCATTTTGAGCTAAATCAGAGACCACTTCAGCACAATTCTCTGCATTGTTTCCCATGTTTTCTTTGGCAAAATTGCATTATACCCAAGATTGAAAATGACCTAGTCCATCTCATAATCACCTACCTACGTGATGAGCCTCATCTCGTGCCTTGTTCTTGCCTTATGTTTGTCAATTTTTCTAATCACCAGGGGTCCATTAGGGACCTTCTCCTTGCTAGCACATTTTTTTATTAACTCCTGCAGGCCTTCCACAACTTTTCTATCATTCAATAGTTTTATGCAAGTCACCAAAAACGTAGTAAGCACAGAGGGATTAGCCTTTGCAGGCAGGCTAGTTTCTTGCACCTTATCCTGACTTCCTGAGGTGGATGCCTCATCGAAGCTTTTCTTTGCCTCCATAAATGTTTCCTTCCTGTGATTTAGATCAAAACCCACTTCCTTCTCTGGGGACTTGCAGACCCATCCGTTCTTCTTAGGCTGTTTACCCTTATCCTCGTCAGTTGTTATTCCACTTCTCAACACTAGATTCACACTTTGATCTTCCTCACAGGGCTCAACTCTCATCATCTATAAGTTCTATGTTGGTTATTGAGGCTGTGCCTTCTTCTCCTACATCTTAATTATCAGCACCACGCATTCTTCTATAGTGTCGTCAAAGTGGCTATAGTACTAACATGACAGGTGTGTCTAATTCTGGCACTCCTGCACATATTTCCCTGGTGTTCCGCAGTTGTAACAAATAACTTGACCCCTGCCTCTATTAGGCCCTCCTTCTCCTTAGCCTCGTCCTCTACCCTGATATCCTCTACATGCTCCTCTAATGCCCTGCTCACGAGGCTAAGTTTCTGCTTGCATCTGATATGTAGGTGTTCTTTTCATCATTAACTCATAGCTGCAACAGTCATGCTCATCATGGACCACTGATTTGCAAAAGGTACAAAATAACTACTAGGGGGTCTAGACAAACTTTTGAAGCAAACGGAAATTGTTCCTCACATGTTTTCCAGCAACTTGACAAATAAAACACCATAGCGTAGCCCCACGCTGAGTCCTGCTGGAGCTTTTGGCCTCTGAGGAATTGACCCCCGTCCTGCAAGATAATTCATAAATATGGGAAAATTGTCTTTATCGTGCCCTTGGCTCTTACACTTCAGGCACCAGAATTCCACGCAAACCTTTGGTTTAGTCTCCTTATCTTTCTTCAGGATCTGCAATTCCAAGCAGAGGTTATGTAACTAAAAGTGAATCTGTAGCACCCCCAAGGTTGCATCCTGAATGGCCATTGCATGCAACCTCATCGCAATTTCTAGGGCTTCTACGTAAGTTCCTTTCGTTTGTTGTGACAGAGCAATCCTCAGGTGAGACAGAAGTGAAGCTATAAGCCATTTGCGATGCTGACCATCTGTGAGCTGAATGTTAGCTTCTCTAATCGCACACTTCAACCTTTGATCTAATTCCCAAGTCATCTCATCAACCCTCATCATGATTTCCTTAAATCCAACTACTGACTATGAGTCAGACTTAGGATTACTAAAATCCTTATTTAAAGTAGCCTTAGTATCTACTAGCGATGGAAGAGGATTATCATAACAGTATTTAATAGACCAAGTAAGTGCGCAATCCCACAGAGTGATAACCAATTGTGCCTTATTTATATTGTCATCAGTAATCTGTTGCCCTGTCCCCACAAAATTCACAACAAACCAAAATTGTTTTGTGTCTTCACTATCTATGCCTTTGAAAATCAGCAGCTTCATGGTGTTCACCATGTGGATAGTGATGGTGAAGGTGGAGGTGTGGGCGAAGGTGTATGCGATGGAGGTCGAGGTGGAGGCAGGGTAGATGGCTGATGTGTTTGTGGAAAACCATGTGTTATCAGCTGAACAGTGCTTCGCAGCGGAGTTTGTTCATCCCCTTCGTTGTCACTTAAAGGAGGTCCAATCAATGGACTATACTTCAGTCCCATTCATTCGTAGTTTCTAAAAAGTATTCCACTTCATGTAGCTCTGAACATCAAGGCAATGGCATAACCCATTTTTGACACAACAACATTTTAATCCAAGTATTCAAATATCTTAAATACTTACCTCACATTCCTTTGAAAATTCATCACTTTGCTTCGTTGTAGCTAACTGAGGTAGCAAATGTGAATCCTATAACAAATCCTCCCTAAATATGATCGAGCCAATGATCAACAACCCGTGTGATTTCGTTTTCTAAGGCTTGCAATCATCGCACTAATTCAGGAGTCCACACTATAGGATTATGAAGCCCCCACCTTCCTTGGTTGGCTGTCAATTTAGCTAATCACTTGTACAATTCAATGGGAAAATTGTAGAAGAATATCTCATGTATCTCCATGTATAGGTACATGTTCAACCATTGTTCCTTTGATAGGTGTGAAATCCTGTTTGCTTGAGATGTGAACTTGTGAATCTTCCAATCCAACCACTTTTCAATTTATTTCTGGGTCTGATTCCAGTGATGCGACATCACACATCTCCTTCGAGCAGATACTGGTCTCGGAAATGGAACCATTTGTTGGCTTAGGAGGTCCTAACCTAGGTTCAGAGTTAGTTGCGCCAACCAACAAATCCCTACACTATTGGCCCTTTCTGTAACAACCCACATAACACAGTCTGTAGTCTCACCCTAAGTAGTATGGGGGGCTGCAAGAACCATGTTTTTGCATCCAGAGATGAGTGTGATGTCTTTTAGCACCTCAGATCTGTATTCACATAGATCGATAATCCCTTAGGGCTCATTACTGCAAATTTACTAAAACAGTCCTAAGACCTTCGTAAACGTCTACAATTAACTTTTGCGGGCCCTTACCAATCTATTTATCCACTTACGTGCATCGGAGAACACCCTTAATTAGTGTTCATGCATATCTACTTAAGGTATTTAGTAAACATAACAAAATTCATCATAGTCTTCGTTAAAGTACTTAACATGCATTGTGTACATATATTAGGACTTATTCAAGAGAATCACACATCATTATAGAATTATTTCATCAACACATTATTCATCAACAACATATATCGTAAACAAAAGTAAACAAAGATAAATAGATATACATAGGATTTCTTCAGTAACTTTTTTCATTGATCTGAAATACAATATTACAGACTCAAAACCACCTTGGGCACTCAGCTGTAGGGGTCTGCGCACTCAGCTGCGGACTCTACCTAGGCCTCTGTGCACTCAGCTGCAGATGCTTTCTCCTCCTATCTTACCCACTTCTTTACACTATCCCCTCTCTTCTATTGACCCATTAAATCTAATCTATGACATGACATGCCTTAGACTCTCTAAGAAACACCTATTTATAGCCTTTTTCATACATACCCATGGTTCGCAGACTGACTCAAAATTTACATAAACAAGGGGCTAAAAACCCTTTGACTCCTAATCATCCGCGCACTCTGCATCCACAAATCACGAAGAATTTTATATTAGTTACAAAAATATATCAAAACTTGGGTTATTTTAATCCCAAAATTAACCTAAGGGACCTCATCCCAACATCACCTTAACTTAGTCAGCTAAGAAGAACAAATAATTATGCATGAATCACCCATGTGCTTTGTGTGATAATTATGGCCATTATTCTCAACACTATCCCTATCTCGAATATTTTCATGATACACTTCAAGTGCTTTGTGAATTAGAGGTCGCTCGTAGTGAGTCCACCTCTTATCTACTTATGCATTCTGGTCCCACTCCTACACTGAAACAGGAGTTCTCTCAAACACACATTGTGATCCATCCCCTTGATGTCGAGATGATGGATAGTACCACTTCCATTCTCTAACTTTCATCATCCATGAGATCGATTCATTAAAACTCCCTTGATGTCTCATATTGTGATTATGTTGAACCTTCTTCAATGAGCACCCGAGTCTCAACATCAATATATATTCCATCTACTTGTCATATGTCTCCCACCCTTGACGATATCTATGTGAACCTTCTCTCTCATGAAGATTCCTGAGGTAGCTCTTCAACATCATGTGGTATCTCACCCTCTAGTCTCCCGATATTTCATTTCGATGAAGAGATAATGGAAGCCATGACTATCCCTGATTATCCTTGGGATGAGATGCACCATCGTGCGTGTTGCACAAAAATTGTCACCTTGACTTTCTGCAATCAATATGAGTCTATCACCATTCATATTTACCTCCTTTGCAAGTCTTAAACCTTAGTTCTTCATATGAGGCTTTGAAAATAAGAGAAAGACCTTAAAAATCTCTAAAATTCTAGTTTCGCACGTTCTCTTAGCATTACCTGTGGTACCGCACCCATTGGTCATGTCCCCTGCGCACCTGACCACTTTGTCTCTATGTTGATGGGTGTGAACCCCTGTAAAAGTTAAAATGGCAGAAGTACATTCTTAAAAACTCACTTTGAGTCATTTCTGGAAGCTTCTAGAGGGAATCGTGTGCTGGCAAGTTCGCTCCTTGAGGGTTCACGCATCCCATTCCTTAAGGAGCTAACCCCTTGATGTGAGGAACTTATCCCCTTGAAGGAGGACTCTATCCCTTCAATGGTGGACCTGTAACCTCCTTCCTTTGCACTAGAAAATGAAGCTTTGGGTTGGTTACTTAGGAGGTTGAAAGCTGAATATTTTTTAGGGTAAATGCTGCTGGAACTTAGTGTTCCTAATTTATCTTTTGAGAGCAGATATTACATACCTTTTGATCTCATTTGGAGGAGAGTGAGGCTTGTCAAAGTAGAGGAGATTCCTATTTGGACATTGGGAAGAGCTTGTACAGCATCAAGGCACCAAGGTTGTAAAGTTCTTCTATTTCAAAGTTAATACAATCAAGTTTATTTTTCTCAATAAGCTGTGTCTTATGGTTTATTTCATAGATTCCTTGATCACTATGATGAACATGATATATTATATTAGCTATGCGGGTGTTCTTTGATGTGTGCTTGTTTGTGATTGCAGGTTATTAAAGGGAAACTCTTTGAAGCTGTTGGAGCAAGGCTGACACAAACAAGCGTTGGACTTAAGGTAGGGTCTAAAACACCTCTTAGATTTTATTAACGAATCAAAATATGTTTAGAGAAAGAGATTTGCTTGTCCTACTTGTTGCTAGATATCAGTTGATACTAGGGAGATTGGTCTTGTTTGCAAGAACGATTTATCCGGCCAACAAATTGGCGACTCCACTGGGGATGGGATTTGATTGTTTTAATTTTCCTTTGCCTTTGACTTGAGAAACTTGATTTTTTGTTTCTGGTTTTTTCTTGATGTGTGTGAGATTGGGTAGTTTTTAGGTCTTGGATTGATTTTTTGTGTTTTAAAAATTTTTACGAGGACCGCACGTTTTGTTTGAGTTACGGTGCGGATCTCTCCGCACTATTACTTTATTGCACAGAGCGGTACCACATCTAGTTTTATCGGAGGCCTACGGACCCTGTCAAAATTTTTGAAAAGCCTTAAATATTTTTCTCTAGTTTAGCTTAGGTTCTTTTTATTACTTTTAATCTCTGGCCAAATCTGCATATATCCTATCAAAATTCTCTCGTAAGTAAGTTCCATTGATGTTGTGTTTTGGATGAATTTCTAGAAGTTTTTGCATGTTTGGATTGGTCTTCACTTGATCTTTGTAGTGACTTAAAGCTTAGAAGCCTAAGAAACCTTATATCACCCTGGAATCTTTTGTCTTCTTGATAAGTCTAGCTGGTTTGTGAGATCTTCCTTTGGTGAGAAATATATTTTGTTTCTCTTTGCAAATCTTTGAACGAACTTGGTCATAAGTTATGAATTTCATTTTTATAAAGAAAACATAGCTGGGTGTTTTTGATTGATTTGTTTTTCTGAACGAATTAATCCTTAGTTTGTTGAATAACTAAGTAAAAACATCCTCAAAAACATTTGAAGCTTTTATTTCAATTATTTTTTAGAAGTTTAGATCTCAAGATTAGAATTTTCATAGTTTTGAGGGTGTTTTCTAGAATTTTTTGTTTCTCTTTTGAAAGAATTGTTTTCTATAGTTTTGAGTGTTGAAACGAAAAGGGATTTATTTTGTGAGCATAATTAGTAGATTCATTTTGAGTGTATTGAAAAAGACAAAAAATTTTCTTTTCATTTATATGTTGAAGGAAAGTTTTGTTTTTCAAGAAATTGCATTCTTAACTCTTCCTTTAGCTAGAGATTCATTGAAAAGAAAAAGGATTGTCTATCATCTTAGGTGCATTTTTTTATTTCTTTTTGGAGTCAAGTCTTCACACCACAAAGTTTCATCTCCATACCTTTTGACTTAAGAAACAACCAATAAAAATAATTCTTAAATAAAATTCATCTAGCAATCTTTTTATTTCTATGGCTCTTATCACCAACATAGCCTAGGCTAGTATCTTGGAGTAGGGAGTAATTAACTCTCCAAGAGAGTTAAAAAAACAAGTAGTTGTATCTTGCGATAGGAAATAAATCCAATTGTAATTGATATAATCTTGGAAGCTCCTCTTAAAGGAGTCAATCATGAGATCATGTCCGAACCTTTGAGACAATCAAGTCTGTCTCATTGGGAAAGATAGAAGATTTGCGCGTATTAAAAATGGTAAACCTCGGATTAACCATTGTCGAGGAGCCTCGGGTCACTTGTTGGTAAATCTCAGATTAATCATGTCGAGAATCCTTCAAGGGGATTGAGCTTTTCTACTCTTCCCTTGCGCGTAGATCGGATCGTAGACTGTTCCCCCAGTTATATTTGTTATTGTTGATAACCGACTATAACCTTAAGATTCTTTCCTAAGGTGACGGTGAAGGATGGGTCTCACTGTACCTGGAGCAAACATCGACTAGACTCACTTGGACTCTTTGGGGGGTTATCTTCACTTGAGATGGTTTTGTGAAGAAACTTGTGCCAGTCTGTTTCATTAAGCAGGTTGTCGGGGTAATTGTTACAACTGCCATTTCTGTATTGAATTCTACGATGTTGGATTTCATCACCAACTAGTGTTTTCGGTACGAAAAGTTACTATTTGTGTGTAGTTTGACCTCTTAGATTGTTAGGTGTGTGATGCAATTGTTTGGTTCTTTAGAGACTTTAGGTGGTTTTATTGAGATTTTCTTTGTTTTCATGTGAAGTAATTAATTAATTAATTGTGGTTGAATTACCGAGACAATCCCATAGACTTTGGGGGTAGCCTTCCGAATACACATCAAGTCAGCTTGAAGGGCTAAGAGCTCTTGTCACACCTAGTGAAAGTAGAGTTGGGTCACCAAAGGTCGGAGAATCATATTTAATTATTCACCCTGATTACCAAGTTCCAGCAACAGAGTATATTTCTGAACCAATTTCATTTTCCGAAGTTATTGGTAGCATTTCATCTACTAGTGAATTAGTTGAGGAACCTGAAATTTCTAAACCTGAAACTGTACCTGCTGCTACTCCAACCTCAGGATTTGCTTCTCCAGTTTCTAGTGATCCTAGTTCACCCTGGGTAGGAAGTGTCATTTCCCAAAATCTTCCTTCTAGACTCATTTCTATTGAAGAACTTGTTAGTCCGGATGAAGATATATCTCTCCCTGAAAATCAACCAACTTTAGAACTTAGGGAGTGTGAATCAATATTTTACAGTCCTTTTCAAAGTGACGCTTGGTACGTATCATTGACGAAATTTTTAGAAAATCTGGGTCTTGCTTCTTCACCACCTCATATTCCTTTTCATCCTACGCCTAGAGTTTATTATGCTCGTTTGAATATGTCAAAACAGTCATCCATGTTTTCCCAAAATCCGAAAACATTTTATATGGCGGTCCTTCTGTTCCTTCTGGGTATCAGTTAGTTTCTGATATTTTTTCAGGAGCGTCTCCTCAACCCATCAAACATGGGGTATCAACTGGTCATAATGGATCTCCGTCGTTGAGTGTAGAAGAAATTCTTATGATGTCTGGGGCTATGTAAAATACGCAACCTTAAGGTAGTCAGATACTACCTAGGGGGAAACCTCAAGGTAGTCAGATACCGCCTGGAGGGCAGCCTCAAGGCAGTTAAATACCACCTGGGGGCAACCTCAAGGTAGTCGAATACTGCCTGGGGGGCAACCTCAAGGATAGTACATACCTTAGGGATAGTACATGCCTCAAGGTCAACCCCAGACTCAATATATGCCTCAAGGTCAACCTCAGACTTAGTATATGCCTCGAGGTCAACCCCAATTTCAATACATGCCTCAAGGTTATCAACCTCAAGGTCAGTACCCATCTCAAGGTTTCCAACCACCTTCTGGTCAACCATCTGTTCAAGGGACTGGAAATGTACCTTTCAATTATCAGTCCTACACTCAACCTGGTTATGGTACTCCATATGCTCAACCTGTTATGGGTCCTTAGCCTGGAATGAATATGTTGTGGGATCCATCTCAAACTCAATATATTTTTCAACCCAATGTACAGTTGTCATCTCAACCTAGAAAACCTTTAGTTTCTAGTTCAACCCAGCAACTCGTCCAGCCTACTATTCAAACTTCTGCACTTGGTGTAGCTCATTAGTCTGGGCCTAGTTCACCTCGAACTCCGCCTAAAGTGACTGCTGCAACTACTACAGCTTCTGTTCAATCCAACCCACCTACTTTTAGAGTATCGACAGCTCAGGTTTCTACTATTCCTACATCAACTCCTCATATCTCTGTAGCCCAGTCTGGACCTACAATTCAGACTTCGGTTCAGATGTCTGTAAGAGAACCTGGTCCAAGTACGGTTGTCACAAGTCAACCCCAATTTACTTATCAACCATACCAAGGACAGTATCAATACGGTCTTGCTATGCAAACCCCAGTTTATCAGTATCCACTGTACCCTGGGTATACATATCAACAACCTCAACCTCAAACCTCAGTTTGGTCCATTAATCCTAGTTATCTGAGAGGATATAATATTACTAATGCAAATCCAATTCCAGGTTACCCTGGATATCCTCCTCATGGAGCTGATCTTATGACCCAATGTTTTGAAGACCCTAACCATCAGTTACCGTTTATCGCAACTTTGGATTTACCCAACTTGTCGCGCCTTATGAACGATACAATTTATTATCTTCCATACTGGCTACCAATGCCTAATAAGTTTCCCAGTGATATCCCGAAGTTTGAGGGTAAACCAAGAGAGGATCCGTCAAATCATGTGATGACTTATCACCTCTGGTGTACATCAAATTCCATTATAGATTATTCAATTCACTTACGGCTTTTCCAACGCACTCTAATTGGTCTCACGGCTAAGTGGTACATTGAGTTTCCACGAAGCTCTTTTTATGATTTTATTCAGTTAGCTACTTCATTCTTAACTCATTTTTAGTTTCTTGTCAAATATGAAAATGGAACATAATTATTAACTTCATTAAAATAGTCAACATCTACATATATTTAGACCATATTCATGAATGGCGACATCGACGACGTTTAGTGAAAGTTTTTACCCCAGATCAAATTTTGGTAGAATGGTTTGTTAAATCATTATTACTGAAAATCACTGAGGATGTAGCTAAGGTAGGAGTAGTTACTGAGGAGCAAGTAATTGCTCAAGCTCAGTACCTTGACCTATTTTATATGCAGTCGAGTACTTTACACGAAAAAATCCCCGATCTTCCCAAACAAAATCAAATAACTGCAGCTCCTTCAGGGTCTCATGCCACTAATGGTATGATTGGTTCAGTTAGTACCAAGAGTAAGAAGAAATCTGCAAAGAATTCTTCTCCTATTATAACTTTACCAGATTCCCAGATAGGAGAAGCTTTCGCTGAAGTTCCTGCTGATATTCATGTCGTAGAATCTTCTACGGCCAAATCAAAATCCGGCGGTAAAAAAATGGGAAGAAGAAAAATAAAAAAAACATAAAAGAGAAACCAGATAAAACTGAATATACTGACGAGAACTTAAACCTCGCTATCCTTGTCTCATCTGTGATGAGGAGCACTTTACAAGAGATTGTCCACATTGAGTTGAGGTTTCGAAAATCGTCAAAGGTTCCCAAATGCCTGCTGTCTTGAAGAATCCTTTTCGTAGTCAAGATAGTAAGATGATACGTTGTTCTTCAAATGCCTCAGAAGAACCAATTATGATGATGTCCCATGTCAGGATTGCGACGCGATTGCAAGATTATGGAAGTAAGAATCCCATTGGTGGTAAGGAACCAAAATCTTCTAGTTCAAACCCATCGACTTCAACTCCTTCTGGTTATAATCCATTACAGATTGAGAAACCTAACCCAGACTTAGTAATCAAACTGCCTGCTAAAGGTATACTTCAAAAGTCAGCTTTCAATCCACATGCAAGAGCTACTCAGAACTATAACATTGTTGAAGATTTAGCTATATCCCCGTCAGCAATGTCGACTTTGGAGGTGCTGCAATCATGTCCAGCACAACGTAAATTGCTTTTTTCTGCTATAGGATTTGTTGATATTTAGGATTCCAACCTTATAATCTTTGATTTAGAAAATAGTACACCTCTCTTACCTCATCAAATGGCTTTCCAGATCCCAGTGTTAGTAAAAAACAGACCTTGTTTTCTGACTATGATTGATGAGGGAGCTTCTACGTGTATTATGTCGATTCAGTGTTGGAGATTGTGTGGTTCTCCTATGCTCAATCAATCCCAGACAATTTTAAAGGCTTTTAACGGCTGAGGGTTTCATCCTTTTGGCATTCTGCAGGATTTACCTATAGGGGTTGAAGGAAAAACTGGAAATCTAGATGTGGAGGTGGTTGATGCCGCTCTAGATTACAACCTTCTCTTGGGTTGTAGTTAGTATTAGACTATGACTGTTATTGTTTCATCGGGATTTCGGCTTATTAAGTTTCCTCATAATGGAAAGATTGTTACAATAGACCAGTTAAATTATTTTTCATCCGACCCAGCTTCTTCTGAGAGTATCCAACATGTCGGGAAACTGTTATCCCTTATAAGGATGTTGGAGTGGGATTGATTAAAGATTCTGGTTTACTAGGAACTTTTTCTTTTCCTCCTTCTAACGTATCACCTTATTTTGCAACCATTGACATGATTTCATCGAACACTATTGCTTTTGATGATCCTTGGATCGTACCTTCCGATTCTGAGGTGGACTCATTTGGTGATTCCATGCCCTTGAGTCCCTTTGAAGTTGCATATCATGCGGTATACTCGTTTTCCGACTCTAGTTCAACCGAAATTGATCCAATGAATGTGGTCCATGGGGAATCGCTTTCAATCTCAACCTCAGATTCAACAACATTCTCTGATCCTGTTCATACTGACGAGCAGATTCGTGAACTTTTGTCTGTTGATGATTTACCGTGAGAAGATCTTCATCATCGATCTTCGTTTTTACCTAAGCTTGATCATTTTGAAAATGATTTCTCATCTATTTTTACCACTAATTATGTCAAGGAAGCCCAGAATCCACTGCGACATCCTGATTCTGAGTTGAATTTGGGAAATATTTCTCGAACGATTCCTATTGATATTTCAGTAAAACCTAGAATTATTGAAAACATTCATATAGGTGCTTCCTGTACAGACAAGGAAATCCAAACTTATGAAGCCCTATTTCAAGAATTCCACGACGTGTTTGCCTAGACATATAAAGAAATGCCAGGAATTTATCCATCAATTATTGTTCATGAAATTAGAAACTTACCCGGATGCTAAACCCATCCGGTAACGTTTGCATCAGATACATCCAAGAAAAGTTGTTGCTATTAAAGTTGAAGTTGAGAAGTTGCTTTGAGTAGGTTTCATTTATCCAATTCCTTTAACAGATTAGCTATCGAATATTGTTCTTGTTAACAAAAAACAAGGAACGATAAGAATATGTATTGATTATAAGGATATTAATCAAGCTTGTCCAAAAGGCAATTACCCAACCCCCTATATCGATCAAATTATTGATGATTGTGCTGGCAGTGAAATGTTCTCCTTTATGGATGGTTTTTCCGGTTACAATCAAATTAACATACTCCCCGCTGATCAACCTAAAACGGATTTCATTTGTCCATGGGGGACATTTGCTTATTGCAAATTACCTTTTGGGTTGAAGAAAGCCGGAGCAACTTTTCAAAGGGCTATGTATTACGCATTTCATGACATCAAGCACATTGTGCAGCCTTATCTCGATGATTTACCTGCTCATTCATTACGTAGAGTTGAACATCTCACTCATTTACGAGCCATCTTTATGAGATGTAGGCATTATCGAATTAGGTTGAATCCACAAAAATGTGTTTTCTGCATAGAAACGAGTCGTTTACTGGGATTTATTGTCTCAAAATCTGGCATTCGTGTTGATCCCTCGAAGGTTGAAGCTATCGTCAAATTAACTCGGCCTTCGACTCTTCACCAATTCCAAAGTTTGCAAGGGAAAGCAAACTTTTTACGTCGATTCATTCCTAACTATTCTGAGATAACAAAAGGTTTTACCAGGTTGTTGAAACAGAACACTCCATTCTTTTGAGATGGGATAGCTCAGAAATATTTTTATGCACTTAAACACGCATTGACCCATGCACCGTTATTGCATCCTCCCGACTACAACTAGGACTATTTTTTGTACCTCGCCGCTTCTCATTCTAACATTGGGATGGTTTTAGTTCAGGAAGATGAATTCAATGTTGAACATGTGATTTACTATATTAGTCAAACTCTAAATCCGACTAAGCTTAAATACTCACATGTGGAGAAATTGGCCCTGGCAGCTGTTCAAGTTGTCTAGCGATTTTGTCACTATATTCTACTATGCAAAACCACAGTAATTTCTGACTGTAACCCTATGACGTATATTTTAACTAAACAATTGCTAGGGGGAAATCATTCCAAATGGATAGTTATCCTACAGGAATTTGACTTGGAATTTGAAAAATCCAAGGCAAAGAAGTGTTTGGTTTTCATGGAATTGACGTGTGATTTACTGTGTACTGACACTGAAACTGTGGTGGAAGAACCCATTGCGGATGAATCTTTGTTTCTTATCAGTACTCTTGATCCATGGTATGCCGATATAATTGTCTATCTCCGAACCCAATCTTTTCAGCCTGAAACCTGACGATCTCAGTGAAGGAAAATACGTTTCCAATCCCAACCGTATCATATTATTGGAGATACACTCTATCGTCGTGGAGTGGATTCTATTTTCCATCGTTGTCTAACTCATGAAGAAGCTGAAAAGGTTCTAAATGACTGTCACTCTGGAGCATGTGGCGGTCATATGTCTGGGTATGCCACCACCCAAAAGATATTGCGCACTGGTTATTTTTGGCCATCCTTATTTAAAGATTGTATCAATGCAGTCCAGAAATGCCACAAACGCCAAATTTTTTATCGAAAGATGCATGATCCACCTGCTCCTCTCCACCCTAAAATTGTCGTTGGTCCTTTCGCAAAGTGGGGTATCGATTTTATTACATGTAACCCTCACTTGGCTGGGGGGCATGCATATATCATCCTTGTGGTAGATTATTCTACCAAGTGGGCCGAGGCGATGCCTACATTTTCGGCAAACGACAAAACTACTGCAATTTTTGTTTTCAATCATATAATTGCTAGGTTCGGTGTTCCTCAAGAAATTATCAGTGGTCATGGAAATCATTTTCAAAACGTCATGACGACTAAACTAACAGATCAGCTTGGCCTGCGTCATGATAGCTCTACTCCATATTACCCACAGGCTAATGGTCTGGTTGAAGCTATCAAAAAATTTTTAGTTACCATGATCCAACGAATCATTGGTATTCATCGGTCGAATTGGAATAACATGTTATTTTTAGTGCTTTGGGCGTACTGAACCTCAGTCAAAGCATCAACAGGTTTCACTTATTTTTAGTTTGTTTACGGGTTGGAAGCAGTGTTACCCATTGAATGTGAAATTCCGTCGTTGCAAATAGCCATAGAATTACTCCCAACCACTTCCGAAGAGGAAAAATGTTTGTTGTACTTAGCTCAATTAGATAAGAATCGATGTGATGTTGCATTAGCAATCGAGACTCACGCAAAATGGATAAAAGCTCAGTACGACCGAAATGTTATACCTCATAATTTTTCAAAAGGAGACCTAGTTTTATTATACGATCAAGAAAATGATAAGCTAGGGGCTAGAAAATTCGTACCCATGTGGCATGGTCCTTTTGTTGTTAAGTAAAAAGTAGCCAAAGGGGCCTATGAATTAGTAGATTTTGACGGTGTCTCTTTAAGTAGACCCAGAAATGGGCTTTATCTGAAAAGATATTATGCTTAGAGTTTGGTGTGAATAGTCTTGTTAGAATAGTTTCTTTCTAGTTGGTGTGTTTTAGATTAGAAAGTGTGCCTAGTTTAGAGAGTGTTTTATCATTATTCCTGCTTATATTAGTTTTACTCTTGATATTGCAGATGTCGACGTCTTCTCAAACATACATTGGTTTTGTTGATGGTGTTTGTCATAGTACACAGAATATTTCTTCCACAGCTTGGGTTATCTCTTCGCCCTCTGACGAGTTAGTATCTATGCATGGGGTAAGCCTTGGTCAAGCAAAAAATAACATTGCAGAGTATAGTGCAATGATTGAGTTATTATCTGAATCCATCTCATTTGGGATTCAAAGTTTGATTGTAAGGTTAGATTCTAAAC
The DNA here is from genome assembly GCA_000404065.3 of Pinus taeda. Lineage (NCBI taxonomy): Eukaryota > Viridiplantae > Streptophyta > Pinopsida > Pinales > Pinaceae > Pinus > Pinus taeda. The sequence continues at coordinate 58,289 of APFE030702698.1, read as the reverse complement.
TCATTGTAATACATCTTAACAGGGTTTATGCCATTAGAAATCCAGTATTATTAAGTTTATTTTTTAGAGTTCGTCTCTTGGAATGTGAATTTGACTACATTGAATATCAACATATTCCAAGATATTTAAACACATTAGCAGATGCAGTTGCTTCTCCAATGTTAAATAGACACTTGCAATAGTCAAGATAGTAAATTTAAAAAACATTCCATAAACATGTTATACAAGATACCCAGTAATAGTGATATATCATAGCATAGAAGTATGTCAAATATACATCGTCTTCAATCATAGGTTGAAAAACACCTTATGAGCGGCAAAAATGATAGCACAAAAAGATATAAATGTTATATGAAGTCTACAAAGGCGATCATCCTATCCCTGATGATGATCACAATAAGAAACCACTGCTCGGGCCACCCTACAAAGGAACCTCCTAAAAGGTCCTGGGACCCCAATCACATAGCGCTGTAACCTAAGAGTAATATCATCTATACTAATCTCTGGGATATCTACTGTCAAGCACTCTAGATGATGCTCCAATTTGTTCAAGGTCTCTGCTGATTAGTCTTGTGGGGCCGGTGCCGTGGTAGCAGGGTGTCTTCTCTCATAGGGCAGGAGAGCAGCTGGTCACAGTGGACCCACATCTACATTTAAAAAATTTTACCATCAGTTTTGAACGATTTAAAAATAATAATAATAATTAAATTAAATTAAATTAAATTAAAAAATTAAATTTAGGAAATGTTGAAAATAATTTTACCTGTATCATCCCATTTCTCTCCTGGTGGAAGAGCCATGTCTGGATCACCACGATAATCCATCCCAGCATATGGAAAGTCCTGTATCACGAAAATTTGGTTCCCCAACCAATGAAAATACTTAGGTGGAAATCGGACAACCTTTGTACCCTCTTCAGGATGACGAGCCATGACTGCAACCGAGTGCATAATCCAAGGATCTCGGGGAAGTCCAGCATCAGTGGAAAGATGTTGTAGGACCAACATAGGAACCCTCTATAGGAAAAATCTCACAGCTAAGTAACCATATCCAAAGTTCTTTAGTTGTCCGTTCTTTGCCCTAGTCACTTGGCCTTTCACATTCGCCAACATGGCATCGCACCGGTTGAAGATGGTGCCTCGGAAGCAGTCTACCACCATGCGCATTTTGGAACCAGTAGCTAGATGCAATGCTACGCTCCTGCATAGTCTCATGACAGTAAATGCGATCACTTTAAGTTCAAGATGGGAGATGGTCTTAACATCTATCCATTTGTCCGCAATTTGGACATTGCAAAACTCTAGTCGGAGACTAGCGACAGACTGGCCACCTGGCCTAGTCCCGAATAGAGATAATCCTTCACCAGTTAGGAAATAAATGTCCTCTGACTTGATTTCGAGCTGATGGCCACCAATTATGAAACACTGGTCCTGTGTTCTCCACCTATCAACCAACCATTACAGAAAGTCTACCTGAGCCCTCATGCCGGGTATGGCCTAGAATTTCAATAGTTCACATGCTCTTAATGCCTGTATTGAAGGTGGATGGAGTAATGTGGCTTGGTCCACATCTTCATGTTCCCATTCCCGCCAAACAAGCATCTTGTGTACCTACATTGCAAAAAAGGAAAATTAGAACTTTGTAATTTCAAAATCTATGGGCGGAAATGAAAAGATTTAGGGTTTCAAAACACATTTCGCCTTTGATGTCAGGTTGCATCATTGACCTTCGATCAAAGGATTCTATGATATGTTCGACATCGACTCATTCATTTACATTTAATGGATTGTACTGAGTACTTTGAGGACCATTGACATTACTGGTGGTTCCTCTCACACTTGTTAAAAGTTTACATCATTGACTAGTAATCAAGTGGTTTCTACCATGTTCGCCTTCGACACATTCATTCACATGGATAGAATCGTACTAGTTTGGGAAGCTGAAATCAAGACCCTGGATCTAGTTTCCACCACCCAGGCTGTGAGGAATTTTGTTATTCATTATAAAGTGGACTATTCATAAACAGATGGTTGTGCCCATACTGTGTCTACATATGTCTATACTTGTGATGTATTACAAAATCATTCCTGTATCAGAGCAGTTTAGATAGATTTCTAGTCAGTTTTTGATCTGAGTATGGGAATGCCTACCTCAGTGATGATATGTTCATTATATATATATATATATATTGTATTGAATGTTTTTACAGGTTCCAACTGGTGTATCCATAGGAGGATCCTTGAAATGATAAAGTACTTCACTCTTCTTAGATGACAAAAACCATCCTCATCTATTACAGACTTTGCAATTTAGGGGGCAATCTGTTGCACAATAATTGTCACCTTGACTTTCTGCAATCAATATGAGTTTATCACCACTCATATTTACCTCCTTTGCAAGTCTTAAACCTCATTTCTTCATATCAAGATTTGAAAATAAGAGAAAGACATTAAAAATCTCTAAAATTCTGGTTTCGCACTTTCTCTTAGCATTACCTATGGTACCGCACCCATTGGTCATGTCCCCTGCGCACCTAACCACTCTGTCTCTATGTTGATGGGTGCGAACCCCTATAAAAGTTAAAAAGGCAGAAGTACATTCTTAAAAACTCACTTTGAGTCATTTCTGGAAGATTCTAGAGGGAATCTTGCACTGGCAAGTTCGCTCCTTGAGGGTTCATGCATCCCATTCCTTAAGGAGCTAACCCCTTGATGTAAGGAGCTTATCCCCTTGAAGGAGGACTCTATCCCTTCAATGGTGGACCTGTAACCTCCTTCCTTTGCACTATAAAATGAAGCTTTGGGCTGGTTACTTGGGAGGTTGAAAGCTGAATATTTTTTAGGGTAAATGTTGCTGGAACTTAGTCTTCCTAATTGAGCTTTTGAGAGGAGAGAGTACATACCTTTTTATCTCATTTGGAGGAGAGTGAGGGTTTTCAAAGTAGAGGAGATTCCTGTTTGGACCCTGGGAAGAGCTTGTACAGCATCAAGGCACCAAGGTTGTAAAGTTCTTCTATTTCAAAGTTAATACAATCAAGTTTATTTTTCTCAATAAGCTGTGTCTTATGGTTTATTTCATAGATTCCTTGATCACTATGATGAACATGATTTATTATATTAGCTATGAAGGTGTTCTTTGTTGTGTGCTTGTTTGTGATTGCAGGTTATTAAAAGGAAACTCTTTGAAGTTGTTGGAGAAAGGATGCCACAAACTAGCGTTGGACTTAAGGTAGGGTCTAAAACACCTTTTAGTTTTTATTAATGAATCACAATATGTTTAGAGAAAGGTAGATTTGCTTGTCCTGCTTGTTGCCAGATATCAGTTGATACTAGGGAGATCGGTGTTTTCCACAAGAACGATTTATCTGGCCCACAGTGCGTACTTCCTTCTGCAGCAAAATCATGACCAATATGCTATGGAGTCCAAAGACTTCATTCATGGTGAATTAGATTGGTTTAGAAATACCATTCATGCACCAGATTCTTTTGAAGAAGGAAATATGGCTAGCATTTACCCTACCATCAAAATTACATTTCGAATAAACTAGGGATTGAAGAAAATATAATCTTGGGGGAACAATGCACCCCATAATAAATTTATGGTTACACCAAGTTATTCAAATAATTCCATGATGTTTTCCCTTGGTCTTATTTTGAAATGCTCAGACTTGATCTTTCCATTTTTGAACATCACATCGATAGTTGGGTCAATGCCATACCCGTCCGTGAAAAGAAAATTCCCATCCATCCTTCCAAACATGAATCAATCAAAGATGAAATTGATAACCTCAAGTCGACAAGTTTCATATATCCCATTGAATACACCACATGGGTGTCCAATATTGTTCTCATTCTTAAGAAATAAGGCACCATTTGTGTCTGCACAAAACTTCCCTGATTTGAAAAAAATTTGTCCCAAAGGAAATATTCACACACCCTTCATAGACAGGTCATTGATGAGTGTGTGGGGCATGAGGTTCAATCCTTTATGGATTTATTCTCTGGATATAACCAAATACATATCCATTATACTGATCAAATTAAAACTGCTTTCACTAGTCCTTAGGGAACTTTCGCTTACAAGGTCATGCCTTTCTGTTTAAAGAATGTTGGGGCCACTTTTTAGCATGCCATTTCCTACTATTCCCATGACTTGGCTCATATTATCCTTGCATATCTAGATGATCTCACCACTCATTCCAAACTTCTACCGCAACACCTTAATGATTTGGTCACCGTGTTTCTGCGATGTCGCAAGTATAACATTCACCTCAACCCATTTACATGCATCTTTTTCATTCATTCCGACTGAATTTTGGACTTCATTTTGTCCAACGATTGTATCACTCTTGGCCTGCTCAAAGTTTAATCCATTCTTGAATTGCCCCCTCCTTGTACCCTTCAGTAGCTACAAAGCCTCCAAGGCAAATCTAAATTTCTTTGTTGGTTTGTTCCTAACTATGCCACCACGACTCATAGGTTCCTTCGAATCCTTTGATCTAACATTCCATTTCTTTTGGATGACCAAGATCAACAATATTTTTATGCCCTCAAACATGCTCTCACTTTCGCTCCCTTGATTAGTCCAACTAACTTTAAAAGGGATTTCATCTCGTACATATTTGTGTCCACCTATTCAGTCGTTGGGGTCCTCATACAAGACGATTCTATAGTAAATGAGCATGTCATATACTATGTCAATGAGAACATTAATTCTCCCCTTGTGTCCTATTCTCATGAAGAAAAGTTGGCACTGGCTATTCTATTCACTACTAAAAAGCTTTATCTTTATATCCTTATGTGTACCACCAAAGTTGTGACCAATTCCTACCCCATGGCTTTCCTATTAAGTCGGCAGATCATGACTGGGAAGTATGCCTATTGGATCATTATCCTTCAAGAATTTTATCTTGAATTTATCACACCCAAAAGTAAGAAAGTTTTATCCCTTGCTGAACTCATTTTCGAATCTCCCACTGGTACGTCTAATCCACCCATAAATGATGACCTTCTATATGAAAACTTGTTCGCCATTAATACAAAAGATCCTTGGTATACTGACATCCTTACCTACCTGCGAACCTATAAATTCCCCCCCCCACCTCACTCGTGATGATTCATGATGTATTCAACATGAATCGTCCTAATACCACCTCATCGATGATGATCTTTATCGTCGTGGTGTTAATATTGTCCTTCATCATTATCTCACCCATGCTAAATCTGAGCAAGTTCTCAATGCCTGTCATGGTGGCACTTGTGGTGGTCACCTCTCCGGAATGGCAACTTCTTAGAAAATCATGCATGCCAGATAATTTTGGCCTTCTCTCTCTAGAGAATGTATTGAGGTAGTCAAACAATGTCCTAGTTGCTAGTTATTCACCACTAAGGTGTGAGCACCACCTACTCCCCTCCATCTCATCATCGCAACTAGTTCTTTCTATAAATGGGTTATTGACTTTATGGAGTTTCAAACCTCATCTACTAATAACCATAAGTATAATATTGTGGTCATCGACTATTTTACCAAATGGGCTAAAGCCATGCCAACATTTAATAACATTGTAGCTACTGCAACCCTCTTCTCCTTTAACCATTTTATCACTCGATTTGGGGTTCCAAAACAATTGGTATTCAACCATGGGTGACACTTTGAAGATGACATATGGTGTGAGCTATCCTCTCCATTGGGCTTCAAACACCAATATTCATTGTCTTACTACCCCTTAGGCAATGGCCAAGATGAAGTTGTCAAAAAGATCCTTAAGACTATTCTTTAGCAGGCAGTGAATAAACACAAAACCAACTAGCATCTAATGCTCTTCCCTACTTTGTGTGCCTATAGAACTTCTGTCAAGACTTCCACTTGGTTCACTCATTTCAACTTTGTTTTTAGATAGGAGGGAGTCTTACCAATCAAGTGTAAGATCCCTTCCCTTCACCTTGCCCTCAAACTCCTCTCGGACACCCAAACTTTAGAACAACAATTTATCATGCTTGAGCATGCCAATGAAGACCGTTAGGTTGCATTGCAAACCATCAAAGCGGTAAATAAGTGCACCAAAGCTAAGTATGACCACAAAGTCCACCCTCATGCCTTCCATGAAGGTGGCCTTTTTCTTTTGTATGACCAAGCTCATGATGTCATTCGGCATGAGAAGTTTGAACCATTATGGATAGGACCTTATATCATCCTTAAGTGTTTGGGAAAGGTGGCATACCTATTAGAGGTTCTAGAAGGAGAAATCCTTCCCAATCCTCGAAATGCACTCAACCGCAAGAAATTTTACCCATAGCATTTCCCATTGAAATGTGTGTCTCTATTTCTTTATTCTTGTATTTCGGTAGTTTGCATTCCCCACCATCTTATATATTGTCTTCTTGTGTCTTTCAGATGGATTCGTCATCCACACCTTATATCAATTATGTTGATGGTGTGAGTCACTTCACCAAGAATCTAGCCTAGGTAGCTTAGGCCATTTTCACCCCTTGCATTTGTTTTTCCACTCCAACAACATTTGCATTGGATTTGCCACCAATAACCAGGCCAAATATGACGTTCTAGTATATTTTTTAGCGGATGACCTTGATAGTCACATCCTTCACCTTCATGTTTGTCTTGATTCCTTGCTACTTGTCATGCAATTGATTGGTGTTTATCATGTCCATAATCCTATCCTATTTGGAAAATATCTATGAGTTAAAATTTTGGCACATGAATTTGAATCCATTTCATTCAATCATTTTCCCAGAGCCCAGAATCACTATGTAGATACCATTGCAAATAACATTCTAAATTGGCATTTATCACATGTAAGAAGAAATCCATAAATAAATGGCGAACCATAATCATCACAAAAAGATACATAATCATAAATATGTATCGTAATACAATGTTTTGAGTCCACTACTCTAAATACATCTGACATGATCATTCACATGTTATTATAAAAAAAATGGGGACCCACATTTCCTTATGCCTAATCACTCTCATCTAGAGGCTCTCGAGACAATTGATCCATCCCCCATCTCGTAGATCTCGTATTGCCTGACGGGTCATAAAAATGTGTCGAGTGAATCCTCGCCACTCCGAGGGAAGACCAGTGCACTCATCTATATACCAATATTCTATATCTTCCCACCCATTCTCTATCAACTTGGTCAGTAACACATAAAATCTTCGTCCGAGATACTCTTATAGAGCATCACTCGCTGATCTCTGTTGTGATGTGGTCCCACCCCAATTTATAGCCTCAGGCTCTACGACTCATCCATTGTATCCTGTCGGCCTCACCGGTGCTATATTTTCATACCACAAAGTTTAGAAAAAAATACCATATACACATATTTATTAAACAATAAACACATCATACATATTGTAACTTTCACTTATCATCTAGACCCCATGCTCGTCCCAACGGAAGTGGTAAGTCAAGATCCCCCTGATAGTTCATGCAATTATATGGATAGTCATCTATGTATAGTGGCATCTGCTACCAATGAGAAAAAAACTCATATTAGAACACTCGTATGACTCCCACTCCTCCACCTCATCTCAGTAGCTTCCCCTAGCAATTCCTGGGCTCCTGTGGGCCCCCATCACTGATATGTACATGAAATCGAATAGTGGGAATATTCTCAAAGATCAATGAGTGTGATAGTATCCCAAATGAATATTTATCATTGGTCCTACATCTGCATAGTGTTAATTATCATTTCAATGATGACAACATCATCTGGGCCCACCCATAGTAGGTCCCTCCAAGCACACTCTCCACCAACATCATCTACCCTTCAGTGATATGGTGGAAGGCATGACTACCCAAGATTTGAAACACTATTATGGTTGTAGATTGTACCTCAAGCCTTTCTAGGTCCTTGATATGTATAGTCATGCCCTTTACATGATTCCTCGGTACATAGTGGTGATCAAAAAACTCACCTATATGCCTCCTACAAGGTAGCACTAGATGTATCTCCCCTACCACCCCCAAGGGGGGAAATCCTGTCAGAAAATATATGTCTTGGATCGTGATCTTGATCCTGTGCCCTTATACTACAAAGGCCTCTTGATATGGGTCCCAGTAGCTTACTATCCTTGACAGCCATTAGGGGAATTTTGAGGTCTAAAATGGGCCTCCTAAGAAAAATGTACAACCAAAATAAACTTTATAAGAACCAATAGGATTCAAGATGATGATGTCATCCATGGGGATGATTCGCCATTTTTGGAGTTAAAAGGTAAAAAGATTAAAAATTAATAAATTAATAAAACTTCTTTTTCAACTCATATTTTCGACTTATCTCCCTAAAGTTTTACTCAAATTTTGAGTGGGAGTACTCTTTAGATACATAATTTAATTCCTCATCCAAGGAGTACCCATGTTGCATACTTTTGATGGACCCTGCTACATGAAAAATGAGAAATACATGAAAAAACATGATTGAAATCATGTTTTTTCATCTATTTCTCATTTTTCATGTAGCAGTGTCCATCGAAAGTATGCAACATGGGTACTCCTTGAACAAGGAATTAAATTTTGCATCCAACATGTGTTACCACTAGAAATTTGAGTAAACCCATAGGGATATAAGTTGAAAAAATAGTTTCTTCTTTTTTCCCTCTAAAATTTGATGATGTAATCTAATCTTATTTTATTATTTCCACTATTATTTTATAAAATAACTTTTTCTTTTTTCCCTCTAAAATTTGATGATGTAATCTAATCTTATTTTTTTATTTCCACTATTATTTTACAATTTCCTTAGGAGGTCCATTTTAGACCTTAAAATTTCCCTAATGGAGGGTTCACCAACCCTCATCATAGGGTTCTATCTTGCCAACACCCTATCATTGCTTGATTCCCATGAATCTCAGCACGAAGGGACTCCAAATCTCATTCTTGCCATGATACGTTCAGCTCTGCCATACCTACAAAATACCATTATCTTTTTTCAATCCAAAGTGAAAGGAATGCATGTCTAGCATAGCTTCTGCTCACACCAGACTACCAATCCTACTAATACTCTCAGCCCAGAACACAATTTTTTCCCTCAAAACTGTGTTTGACAGACTTGTGGACCTATTTCATGTGCTCTAGAGCATTAAAAATAGGTCCCCAAAATTGCGTTGGTACGGTGAGGATGTGCAGGGGTCACCCACAGTGAACTAAAGCCCTAATCTGAAATTTTGATCCACCAAAAATCATGAGTAAGGTTAGGCCACCTACCTCCAACTTGAAAATCATGATTCTGATGGTTAGTTTTTCTGCTACAATCTCCACAAGATTTAGGGCCTTCTCCTCCTCTCCAAATTATGAATAGCTCACTAAGAAAATGAATTGGATTTGGGGCCAAAAATCCCCTTTATTGGAAAAACCCTAGTTTTTCCATTGCCCATTGTGACCAAACAGTAGCTCCATTTGATGAAATGTCAACACCATTGGAAATATCTCAGTGAGTTCAATAATGGATCTCTCTTTGATTTTGTTAATTTAACACTTCATTGGGAAGCCAGTTTTTCCATCAGGTCTCACTTTGTCACCTATTAAGACCGAATTTCTTCATTCGAGCCACCCATACTTTGGCACCTCTTTACCTTTGCACCAGTTGACTCTCGTTTTGATTTTCATCATGAGTAAATAGACTTTACTCATGTTTTCATGGTCCCATCTGGCCCCCCCTTGTGGTAGCATCATCGAGTCACCCTTGTTAAAAGCTTTCATGATGAGTCACCCTTGTATCTATGGTGTCTGTTTTGAGTCCCCTTGAGTCCATTTACAATGTTCCATACATCATCTTGTCTCATCCCTCTCATTTTTCATATTTGGCCTCCATATCTACTGCTCAATCTTTGCTGAAACCCCATTTGATTCATTGACATCCCCTGCGAAATCGAGTCATTCACTGCCAAGTCAACCATCCTTACTATGCAATGACAAGGGAAGTCGTCAATCCACCACCCATCTTCTTTCCTTCCATCATCATCCCTAGTGTCAGTCCATCAATCTCTCTACTATGATTCCTCAAGCACTTGTTAAGGATTCTTTATTACCTTAACTCTAGCGGGCCCTCTTCTGTCAGCCTTGGCACATTTATTCCAGAAGAGTGGTCTAGAGGATGGTGCATCTTAGTTCCAGACTCCATCTTTGTTTGGTACCTTAGATCAAGAAAAGGGAATCATCATTTCCCTTTGACTTGGTTGTTTCTCATGTGCTCGACACCAACTCCTTATCGCACAATTAAGATTTGTACACTCGATGGTTTGGTGATCTAGACGATTGTCCAAGTGATTCCCGGTTGTGCATGAGGTGTTCCAGACCTCATGAGGGGGTGTCCCATCAGGTATCCCCCCACATGCCCAAATGACCACAGATGTTGATACAACCTCAGATGCAGTTCCACAAATGTGATGGGTTCAGTTTCTGCTACTTTTAGTGCCTACAATACGCATGTCTCCTTTAGTTGATCCATTTAGATATTTAGAGCACTTTCTTGTTCAACAGGGCTTCTTTGGTTGTGATCCCCCCTATCACCATGTCATCGCGAGGGGCACTATGTATCATGTACTCAAATTTTATTGGCCTATGTTTTTGCAAGCATATTATTTATATGGGATCCATTGTATTATTTTTTGGCCATTGATGCCAGTGTATCATGTATCATGTATCATGTACTTCGTAGCCTAGTCCCACATTGTTGGGCTCATCATTATTATTTGTACACAGTTATCTCGGCGGGTATTGGTATGCCTCCCGCACCTCTTTTGAGATGACGTACTCCCACATAAAAGGAAACTTCTATCAGTTTAGTAGGTTTCGTACCCTTAATTATTTGTTCGTCCTTGAATTTCTTCAATTCTCTCTCTCTCTTTCTCTTCGACTCCCCTTTGGTGTCTCATGGAAGTGTAACCTACAATGTGTTTTGATCATACGCTTTTATCCTAACACTCATATGTTGGGGGCCAATCTGTTATCACCAAAAAAAGATCACCTAGCCATTTCTAACATGGTGGATAGAAATACACCATGTAGGATTAATTTTACCATATTAAAATCACTTTCACTGTGGAAAATAATTTAGTAAACTACTTTTATTAAATTGTTTTCTTATTTAAATAAAATAACCCATGAGAATAATTAGATAAATCATTATTTATTTAATTTTCTCTACGAATAATTATTAAATCATTGTTTAAATAATTATTCCTTGTCACATTTGACTAAAGCCCCTAGGAATAATTAAATAAATCACTATTTATTTATTATTTATTATTCTTTATTTATTTTATTGGAATAATTTTTAAATCACTATTTAATAATTATTTCAATTTCACCCATTCTTTATCCTCACAAAATAGAATAAATTAGTTTATTTGTTAATTATTTCTAAATAAAGATGTTTAACCATTTTAAATATATTTTCCCTCTCCAATAAATACAATAAATTATTCCTAGTAGTTAGATCTTGATTTGGTCAATATTATTCGTTATTATCCATTTTCGAGATTACCTCAACACTTTGTTATAAACAGAAGGGTTTTCCATTCATTCTTCACTATGATCATTATCATTGTCACAATTTTCATCTCTTTTCTTTTTAGCTCCCATTTGAATTCTTCACCTTGTTTGGGCTTTCACATATTGAGAGAGAATATTGTTTACTCAAGCACCAAGGACATTGAAGGACCCATACGAAGGGCGATTTGTAAAACCTTTTGTAGATCTCCTTCACCAAGTGTTTTCAATAAATAATTTATTCAATTAAAGTCTTTCCATTTGGGTTATTGCATTGGATATATTTACCATTGTTTTCTATTCTGAATCGTATATGTTTTTATCGCAGTTTTTTATCGCAAGTTTTTTCATTTTTATTGCGGATCTGAATCGTAAGTAGCCATCAAATTGTTGTTAGGGTCACTTGTTACCTAGTGACTTAAGTGAAGTTTTTTTGGTACACCTTTCAAGAAATTCCACACTAACAATATTACCCTAGTGATAGGAACCTATGTTTTCTTGGGAGGGGCACATTGGTGTTTCTGTTGGATTACTAAACATACTCATTGGCATTGGAGCAAGATTAGTGCCACTATATTAACACCTAGCATGCAATCCTCCCTGTTATCACCAAAAAAAGATCACATAGCCATTTCTAATTAGATGGATTGAAATACACCATGCAAGATCAATTTTACCATAGTAAAATCACATTCCCCATGGGAAATAATTTAATAAACCATTTTTATTAGATTATTTCTGATTAAAATTAAAAAACCCTGTGAGAATAATTGAATAAATCATTATTTATTTAATTTTCTCTAGGAATAATTATTAAATCAATACTTGATAATTATTCCTTGTCACATTTGACTAAATCACCCAGAAATAATTAAATAAATCACTATTTATTTATTATTCCTTAATTTTATTATTGGAATAATTGTTAAATCACTATTTAATAATTATTTCAATTTCACATCATTCTTAATCCTCGTGAAACAATTAATAAAATAGTTTATTTGTTAATTATTTCTAAATAAACATATTTGACCATTTTTAATATATTTTCCCTCTCCAAAAATATAATAAAGTATTCCTAAGGGTTAGATCTTAATTTGGTCAATATTGTTTTATTATTTTCCATTTTCGAGATCAACCTGATAATTTGTTATAAACAAGAGGTTTTTCCATTCATTCTTCATTGTGATCATTATCATTGCCACCACTATCATCTTCTCACATCTGAGCTCCCACTTGGGTTCCATTAGTTATTTTGGGTTTTCCACATATTGAGAGAGAGAATAGATCGTTGAAGCACAATGACATCAAAGGACCCATCCAACATAGGGTGATTTGCAGACCCTTTTTGTAGATCTCCTTCACTAGGTGTTATCAATAAATATTATTCATTTTAAAAGTATTTCCATATTGGGTGATTACATTGGATATCTATTGTTTTTTACTATTTTGGATCACATATATCTTTTTACAACAATTTTTCTCATTTTACTACTAAAGATCTAAAGCATAAACAACCACATGTTGTTGTTAGGGTTGTCACGAGTGACTTACATGAAGTATTTTGGGTACACTTGCTAAGAATTTTCATACTAAAAATTGGCGACTCCGCTGATATAGTAATTCATATCCTTTGTGATTGTCATTTCATAGGTCTTCAGTGTTTTCTTTAGCTATTTTTAGCCTCTCGATTTATATTCTTAGCCCTCTATTTTTCTATTAAATTTTTGGATTCTGGTAGTTTTCCAATTTTTTCCATAGGTCAGAGATACCAGTCGAGCAAAAGATGAAATAATTTGTGCGAGATATGTCAACCGAGAGTCCTAGGAGAAAAACACACTTTTTAGCCCTAGATCTATGTTTGAGAGCACATTTTTTGGCCAGATTTCTACATTTTCCACTGTTTCCAGGTCAAACTTGCATTCTAGATTTTTTAAGGGAAATTTTCAATTTTTTTTCAAAATTATCGAGAGTGTTGTGTGTGAACTGGGAAGGGTTTCTTATCTCTTTTTGAGTCTCCCCTAGGCCTATATTCTCTTATTTTTTCTCTTTAAGAAAGGAAAAACTTCCAGGAGTACACCTCCACCTTTCTAAGAAGCGATTGGCTAGGTTGAGGAGTCTAAGGTTCAACATTTTCAACCACTTGTTTGCAGGGTCTGATCCATTATTTTACAAAAAATTATGGATTGGTTTATTTAGCCTTTTATCCCTCTATAGTTTTAGGTTTTCCTTCCCCCCTTAGGAACCCCCTGAGTATCTTAGGTTTTGGAGTTTCATATCTATCCTAGACAACATTTTTCACCTCTAATTTTGTTGTGTGTCTAGACAATTTACAACAGATTAGTGCCTCTAGATCTCAGTCCCTTTGACATTAGATATTTTAGGCCTTGTATGTTAGGAAATTATATATTACGGAGCAATGGAACACATAAAATATTGCATAAATATAAACACATAAAACACATAAAACAAGAGAGACACAAATATACATGGTTCACCCAGTTTGGGCAATGTCCACCCCGAACAGCCAGTCCTTCCTTTCTATTATCCAGCAAAATGAAGAGGCACAACCTACAATAGATCCACTGTAACATCCTCTATTTTCTCTCAGAGTCTCACCTCTCTATTTCTCGCTCACAGAATACACATCTATTACACAGCCTCAAATACAATACCCTCACATAAAGGGAGGGGTTGCCTTCTAGGTCAAAAAAACCTAATCTGAACATAAGTTCTACCATCAGATCATCCACCTAATGAACGACCCAGATTGACTATAAATTACTATATTTTTACCAGGAAAATTTACTTCTATTTTTAGCTTTAGGGGCGCTGCCCCCGAACCCCCGCCAAGGGACCACTGGCCCTCAGACCCCCCAGCCACGGGGGATTAGCCCCCCCGAACCCCCGCGGGGGGGACAAGCCTCCCCCCCCTGTATGGAGGGGTGTACAAACTTCCTGGGGTATACATCCGGCTGAAACAAAGACCTCTGAACAATCATGCTCCACACCAACATTGTATGCTTCTTTGAGTAGCTTGTTTTCCTTCTCTTGCTTAGCTGCTTGATAGCCTTTTTGGGTGGGATTTCAAGTGTTTGATTTGATATTTATTTTTCTGTCCTTTTCAAAATTATTTATAGTATTTCAACACTTTATTTTTAGCAACACGTGGTAACAGAAAACATTCTAAATTAACTCATCCACTTGACACATAATTTTCACACACTCACATCCTAAGAAAACATTAGCTTGGTTAACACCACCAAGACTAGACTTGAAAGATTACAACTTAATAACTCAACACACATAGGTTAACCCACTTAGGGACCAAGGAAAAGTAATATTTGTAGCGTAGGTGTAGGATTGGTAAGATATGCTTCCAATAACACCCATCAATCACTTACGTTGAGACATAGAAATTGTCATATTAGGGTGCTTAAAATTCTTCACCATCCCACGGTCCAAGTTTAGAGTGCGTCAGAAACCCAATTCAGAGGGGGTTAGGTTAGGTCATCATGTGAGTGATTCTCCTTGGGGATTCCTATTACACAATATTTTGACACACCTCCCGTACTTCCCTGTGACATACCCCAAAGTGCCTGAAACCTGGAAAACATGCAGTGTACTCATCCTGAAACGTAGCTCAGATCCTCCCTAAAACACTGATGGAAAAATTCCTTGAGCTTCCCCTAGAGAAAATATCTCTAAAACCCTAATTTGAGGATCATCTCTCCCTTGATACTGGCAACCCATGTTGATCACTAGCTGCACTTCACTAGCCCCGTGCTGCAAACGTGCTTTTGGCTTGGATACCCTTGATGATCCCTAAAAGGAAATTTTGACCAAAGATGAAAATAAGCTTTGTGATCTAGAGGCTTCAACAATGACAAGTTGGAGGTTGTTCAGCATGGATGAGGTCGAGTTCTCTCAAATTGGCCCTTTGGTCTTATCCCTATGAGCTACCTCCTTGGGATGAGGGCCTTCTCCTATCTTTAGAGAGATCCTAACTCCCCTTCCCTGCATATATATTCATCTTTTCTCATTTCCAAATGGTTGGTCTTTGGCTATTTGCACCCTTATGGTGAGATAGTGCCTAAATGCTACTCATTTGGCTTGAAGAATGAGTGCTTAGAGAGCTTGAGCTTGGACTTGGACATTCACTCAAGGAGAACTTATTGACATCAAGGCTTGGTTGTATGCTTCCTCATTTATTCTATTATTATATACAACTACTAGTTCACTTTCCATAAATGTGTGTGTTAATGCATCATTTATCTTAATGTTGATTGATGTGTTAAGTTGATTAATTTTGATTATGTTATTTGTATTCGTATACTTTGTTGTGTCTTTGATCTATTGTGTAGGCATTCAAAATCTGTGAGCAGTAGGATTGAGCCCAAGGTGCAAGAAATTCAAGGTCTTAAACAAAGGAGGATGTTATAGCATCAGAACGAGGTAGGTCATCTTCCTCTCCTCTCATTTCGATTGTAATTTAGGAAAGTGTCTTGTAGATTATCACGTAGGTTGCTAGTCTCACTCATTGGGATAAAGGGATCATCTCTATTTGTAGAGAGGACTTGCCTAGACAACAAAATGGTGACTCCACTAGGGAATCTATAACACTTTCCATCCATTCCTTCAATCAGATTCTCTAATGAGTTTGAACAATCATAAGTTTCTTAGTTTGTTTTGCTTCACTATAGCTATTTGCATTCACTAGTTATTGCTTGAGGACATTCAATTTATTCTAGTCTTGAAGATTCTTTATTTTTCCCCCTTTTTCTTTCCCATCGTGTGTTCTTCTTCAACAGTTGCGTTGTCATCACTGCTTTTTCAATTACAGTCAATTTGATTACCCTTGCATCACCATTTTTCCTATAACAGGTGCACTAATCCCAGATGATAGAAGAAAAATTAGGGTTTCTTCCTGTTTTCAGTGTTTTTTGCCATTGTCAATTATTTTCTAGTGTCTCTACGATGTATTTTCCTTGGTTTTTATGATTTTATGACTACAATTGTCTCTTGACTTTCTTAACGTGTGTCTGAGACTTCATTACTTTCTAGGGTTTCTAGGCTTTCTAGGTCACCCTCCACTCATTATTTTGTCTTCTTTCTTTTGATTGATTGCTTCCATTCAAGACTTTTCCTAAAATCAAGACATATTTTTCAAGTTTCTTTTGATTAGTTGATGTGATTTTTTTTCATTAGTGTCGATTCATATTGATGCTTTGAAGATTGTTTTAGTTCCATTGTCCAACAGAGATTACAAATTGTTTTCTTTGGTTGGACTAAAAGAGAGTACCTGTTTTCATCCTTATGTTTCGAAAAGAAAAAGTGAAATAGTTCGTCATTTAAGTATTTTTGAGACATTTTTTGCATTCAAAACCATAAAGTGAAAGAAATTTTCATGTTCATTGAGTTAGATTACATTTTTTCTTTTGCTCATTGCATAAGTTTGCATTGTTGAATCAAAGTGAAAGAAAATGATTAGTGCACCTTAGTGAAAGGAAAGTCATTTTCATTTCTTATAGGATTGCATCTTGGCATTTAATTTTTTAGTGAAATGAATTATTAGATTTCGTTTTTACATTTTTCATTGGAAAGAATTGTGTTTTGATGCATTTTGCTTGTTTGATGCATTATTTGGTTGTCTCTCTTCCTTCCTTAGTTTAGCCTTCATCGAATGAAAAGGTTTCATTTTAATCATTCAATTGCATTATAGGAATACAACTGATATCGTTGAGCCATCAAATTGAAACTTAATCCAAGATAAACTTAAAATTTACCTTAAACAACCTAAGGAGCATTTGTCATTCAACGCAAATATCTAGAGGTCTAGGTTAGAGACGTGTTCTAACATCTTTAAACGTATCAAATTTCGTTAACTTCCTGCAGTGTATCCTAGGGGTGAAATCTCGCCCTAGTATGGAAGCATATAGAAGGTTCTATAGTACTTTCAAGTAAATGGGAGGCACTTCAGTATGATAAGTATATAGGGATGCTCTCATCAAATGATTCTACATTAGAAACTGCTAACACAGACTTGTGCTCCCAGTACCACCAATAAGTATATATTGGGAGACCCCATTAGGTTGCTATCCTTTAACCACAATTAACCGAGTCAGCTGCCTTATAAACGTGATACACTGAACACATCATTCCAGAATATCAGTTATCGTACATCAAGTCCTTCCTTTCAGCTAAGTTGTATATAACGGTTCATAGTTACTTGGTAAACCCTCATGCCTAATATTACCCTTTTTTTATTTATTTTTTGTTTCGTGTTATAAAATTAACTACCAACGATAACATGTTGAACACATGCAATTTCTTCTTGGCCCCATATTGAGTAATTCCTTGTAAATTTTAATTTTAATTAGCCCTCAATGAGTTTCTCTTCTTCTTCTGCTCTTAAGAGAAAGTCACCATGGTTGAACCATTGAGTTCACCCCACAGTTCCCCTTAGTTGTCTGATACTAAAGGGTCATCCCAAAGAGTTCATTCAGAATTGGCCCCATATTGAGTAATTCCTTGTAAATTTTAATTTTAATTAGCCCTCAATGAGTTTCTCTTCTTCTTCTACTCTTAAGAGAAAGTCACCATGGTTGAACCATTGAGTTCACCCCACAGTTCCCCTTAGTTGTCTAATACTGAAGGGTCATCCCAAAGAGTTCATTCAGAACTTTCATAGTCACTTGAATCTCAAGGCTTTGAAATTGGGATTGTCCCAAGAATCCAACCCCTTGCTTCTTTTCCACCACCTCTAGATTATTTGTCACCTCAGGAGTCTAATCTAGAAACCCCTAGGAGTCCATAAAGGTTTGTCTTATACCCTCCGAATCTGTTATTTTATCCATTTGCGATATCTCCTCAACATCCTTATAGTCTATACGATCGACTTGGTGTTCCTTTGGACTTATCTCCTTGTACATATCGAATGCCTCCTTGCCAGTTGTTTCCACCCATGGATTTAGAAAGTGAGATTTCAACCTCTCCTCAAGGTCCTCTGGAAGTCTCCGCTACTCAAAATCTTCATGTTTATGAAGAGCGTGAATATGACTTCCCAGTGCTTCCTCTTTGTACCAAAATCCTATTTGGTCATCAAATTCTATTCCTACTTCTGGTCCGTTTATTCCTAACATGACCTCTCAAATACCTCTACAAACTATCTTTACTTCAGTTCCCCTTCAACCGATGATTCTATTGCAACCCTTACCATCATCTTATCCTTCCATTCTAGTACAACCGACTATTTCGGTTCATGCATCTATAAGTTCCTCAGTCCCTCCATCAAGTGGACAAAATGTAACATCGCCTTATTCATAGCCTGTGGGGGAAACCCAAACATTCCCCTTATGTCAGGTGGAACCTAGCGACGAGCACTAGTATTTCAGCAAGGATGCTGCAACTCCTGGGCTACCAGCTTTACTTATCAACCTAGGGTTCGTACAAACTTGGAGGTGACAGTGCTATATCCATAAGTAAAAGCAAAGGTCTTGCATGTTGTTGTTGTTCATCTGGTGAGAGACCTCAGGGGTTCTAAGCCAGACTTCTATAGAGTCAGAAGAAGCTTGATTCTTTGATGGAAGAAGAGAAAATCTATTCTAAGAGAGCTACTCTACTACAGTAATGAAGAAAACAACATGTAATGTTAAATCACACCATATCCTAATTCAACATTTAAGAAACTATGCTAGGCATAATTTCTAAATCAACACTAAACTAATGTTGCTATCTAAGTTACAAAAGTAAAGGGCATCTAACCATACTAATGTGTAAGCAAGGAAACTAAGCTAAATTTGTTTTCACTTTTTTGGTTTTTTTTGGTAAAATCAAGCATGCAATTTAATTGTTCTTGTGGATGTGAGAGGTGGATGGAAGGTGGTTGAGGATGGCTAGAAGGTCTATGGAGTGTTTGGATGGTGTGGAAGGGTCCTAGGAGGCCTTTTGTGAAAGGAAAGTCCACTGATATAAAATATCATGCTGAGAATGAACTCATTGTGTAAATATTTATTTAGTAATACATAAGTACAATTTATGAGTTTGTGTGGTGTGTATTGAGTAATTGAATTATGAACTGTGTGTGGATTAGAGTAATTCTACATAACATAAGTGTGCATGGAATTCAAAGAGAATCTGAGAGAGAGTATAGTGCTCAGAGGAGTATTGCAATGATAGGACAATGTTGGCGTCTGATTGAATAACCAAATCAAAGCTTAGGAGTGGCAATGTTTAAATAATACATAGAACAAAGTTTGGGAAGGAGTCAAGTGGAAGAGCAATCAAACATCGAAATGAGTGAAAGGAAGAAGTAATGAAGCAACAGTTCACATGAACCATTGGATCAGTTGGATCAATGAAAAAGATTAACGGAGATGAGCGGCGAAGATCTTATCGCAGGATATTAAGTTAATAGATGGATGGATCACATCAAGTCATGTGTTGACAGAAGGGTGGAAAACATGCAGAATGATGGAGCAGTATTCATAGGTGGTAAGCAGTATCTTGCATGCCCTAAGAGCTGTAAGAGGTATTCATAATTTTCAAGCGATTAGACTAAGTGGGTGACACATAGCACGGGAAAACCGCTTTTCTCGCGCACTCTCGATCGGATATTGATCATGCAAGAATTCATGCGAGATTGCACGATAGCCATTGGATCATGCAGGATTGAATGACGGTAGAGATCAGCGAAACTAGTTGGCGAGTAGGTGACTCAATAGCCATTGGATCAAGCGAGACAAATCGATGGCGGAGATCGACCAAGATAGTTGGAGAGCGGGTGGCGCGATAGTCATTGGATCAAGTGAGACAGGTCGATGATGGAGATTTGGAGCACGTAAAGTCAAACGTTGAAATGAATACATTAGCTACGCAACACGTGGTTGACGGTGATTGGTCAAGTTTGTTGTGGATCAGACAGTAAGGAAATCCATGGGTATAATCTGATTAAGAAAGCGCTGAAGGGAATGAGAATATGCGTGAGATCTAATTATAGAAAGAGAGTGATGGAAAAATATGACAATGAAATGAACCAAGTACTGAATCAAGACAACAAACTCCAAAGCTCATGCAAGAACTAGAAATATGTGTTTTGGGGGTTGTTGTAGGGTCTCTTCCTCAAGTCATGGTCCTAGAGAAAGGAGGTGAGGCCGAGAAACCTGCTGACAACCTTATGGTGATAATTTTCTCCTTGCTAACCTGCTAATTGAAAGAAGACACAAATGGAAGAAAACTAAAATACAACCAATCTATTCTACACTGCTGCAATGGAAATGCAACTACTTAAGCAAATGAACAATTAAACCATGAACCTATGCTAGCATACATGTACAATAAAGAGGATCCTTGGCTGCTAGGGTTGGGCCCTAACCTAAGAGCTTTAGTTGTTTGAGTTAACTCGGTGCTGGCTCAAAACAAAACTCATTATTATTATTATCAAAACCATGGATTACATCAAAAACTGTCACAAGTCTTACAGCTAGAAAATAGAGTAGAGTTTTACAATAAAAAATCTGAATCCTATTGATGTCATAGGCCTCTCTACTTATACATCTAAAGTCTCCAATGACTTCCTTAAAATTAAGGAGGCTCAGCTCCCAAACTTGAGATAAACTAGTGCTTTGACTTTCACTTGCTCATATGCCTTCTAGTCCTCATGATTTGACTGTTTGCACTCCAAGCTGATGGAGGAATATTTGAATGGAAGGGTAGTAAATGAGGAGGATTTACCTCCTATGATTCCTCTCCCTTGTCCCATTCGAGTTTTGACCAAGTTCTTTGCCAAAACTCCTTGATTTTATCCTTTAATCTTGCATTAAATACACATTAGACCACAAATCAAAATATCAAACTCTAACTCATCTCATAAACAAAATATAATAAAAAATATGCAATAAGTTGTGAGAATAGTTGGTTTGGCTAAGCGAGGAGGTGAATTAAGGCCATATAATTACACAATTATGAGGCTCATCATCACCCCCTACTGAAAGTGTTGCTCATCCTTTGAGCAACTTAGTCAATGTCCATGTGCTTCATGGCTCTGGTAGCCTCTCTGACATCCCATGCCTCTGTTGTGGTCTCTTCTTTTTGTTCATAGAAGCCTTCTTTCCTTTCTACTTCTTCCAATTTCCTCTTTTCTTCTTCTTTCCTCCCTTTTAGCATCCCTAAGAGTAGTGGTGGACTGGGTTTTAGGCCTATCCAATTGAACTTCAACCTTTGCATTGATTTCTTATACATAGGTGTCCTATTGAGTGCCTCTCTCAAAATTTGATGGGAGTGATATTCTATGATATTCAAGCTATGTGGCAGTGTGTTCCATCTCCTTAAGGAGGCATGTATACTATCATCTCCTAGCAGCCTAAACATATCCTCAAAATGTGAAATTTCTTGCTCTTGGGCAGCACGATATTAGTAATTAGATTATGGATGTTGATTAGGGCCATGGGATTTGATTGTTCAGCTTTGATGAAAAGAGGTTCATTTTGCTCTCTGGCCAATTTTCTTTTCATCTCTACAGCTCTTGACTCCTCACAGTTCATCCATGGTGCCAAAGCCACCAATTTTAGATCTCCTAGCTCAGCACTAGGATTCCAAACGTTCATGTCTATGAGGGCCATGTTGTGCAAATAAAGCTCAGCCATTTTGGCCCTAGCCTCTAGTATACTTTAATCACAAAGATCAATAAACTACCTGTAGTCCTAAAATGGCATGGTACCCCTTTGTTCTAGCGTTTTAATATGAAATTGTAGCCATTGTTCTTTGAGGTAAAGAGTATAGTATTTAGCTGGCATTGTACAGTCAATGGCCTCCAAGGATATCCTAGCCATACATGCTAGTTTGTTTTCCATTTCCTGCAGTTGTCCTCTCAGCCATGCATTTTTCCTCTCAAGTTGATCTCTCATTATTGCTTCTTTGTCCCTTAAGCCATTTAGCTCTTTTCTCGTTTCCTTGAGCTTCTCTTCCATGTTCCCAACGTCTTCCACCGTTTTGACTTGGCAATTTACATCCATCTATGGGTTCTAGCCCTCTCCTTCTCAAGTTCAGAAAACAATGGGATGGAAATTTTTTGAGGTATCACCCTGCCTCCTTCAATACTAGTGGTAGGAGTTGAGGTTAGGTTGGTGACTTCGTTCCTTTTTTTAAGGGTCTTCCTCTTTTGTTTCTTGCTCCTCCCCTACCTTTCTTTCCAATTTTTGTGCTTCCTATAGTTTTTGCTATGGATCTTGTAGGATGGGCTTACCCTTTAAGGAAGTTGATCTAGTAGTAGGCCTCCTTACATAGGTAATTGGTGACTTAGGGGAAGGAATTTTGTTTGTTGGTGTAGGGGAATCCTCAATCTCAATAGGGATTTTTGTTGATATTTGTGGCTTCCCTTGTTTGATTCTTGTGCTCTTTCTTGTTTTCAAATATAGAGGGGTTTGCCTCCTTCTTTTCCCTTTTTTCTTGAATGGGGTGCTAAGAGCAGTGAGGGCACCTACTGCCTACCTCTCATGGGCCTATGGAGACACCCTAAGTGGTTCCTCCTTGTGTTCTTCCCCTTCTATTTCTGTGCCTTCTTCCTCTATGTTTTTCTTATCTTCTTCCTCTTCCTATTCTTTCTCATCTCCATCAGTTTCTTCCTTCATTTCCTCCTCTGTTTCAGCATCATCCTCCTTCTCTTCTCCCCCTTCTTCTTTTGCTTCATCATGTTCCTCTATATTATTTTCTTCTTCATCCATCTCATCCCCATCCAGCTCTGTATCTTCTTCTTCTTGTTTTTCCTCCTCCTTTGTCTTTGAGTTGACTGCAGCCACATGTGAGAGAACACCCAGTTTTGTATGCGATGACTGAACAGAGGTGGCCAAGTTAGTTGGCCAGATTTTCACTTATAAACCAACTACCTCATAACCCTTACAAATTTTGGTCAAATGATGCATATGAGTGAGTGAGCGGGATACTTAACTGTGGTCTTGATGTCATGTTGCAGTTGTCGAAGATCAAAGGTGTTGCGTTGTTTATCCTCTGCACGATCATTCTTCTCCCTCCTATACTATATATTGATGGGTTCTTGGCTTTTGTAGGTGTCTATGACTAAATATCTAATGTTTCTGCTGTTGTGGAGCTCCTAGATCATCCTAGTGAAAACCTGTAGCTGATGATTGATATTCTATGGGATAGGCTGCTACTGGATTCCCTATAGGATGTCTTGTAGCCATTTCTCCCTTAGAATTTCTTAATCATGTTGTTGGCTAGGGTTGTGAGGATGTTGCAATGAATGGAAAAGGGGAGTAAGAGTGTGTGTGGAGCAAGGGACATTCAGGTAATGCTCTTACTCTCCTCTTTTTTCCATTTTTTTCCATAGCTGGCAGAAACTAATCTCATTTTGTTTTGAATGGTGAGTGCAGGGATGATGGTAATGGACAAGGTGAGCCATTAGATCATGTCTAGAATGAATTTTGGGGACCTAACCAACCTACCATTCAACCTCAAATTTCTTCCTGTATATTATTCGGGCCACTTTAATTCCTACACGATCATCCTGTAGGTTTTGAGGGGATCTTGTAGGAATGCAGGGGATCCTGTAGAAAACACAGTCTTCGCCTAAATTGAAGCAATGAAGTAAAAGAACAATGGAATTGATGGAGGGATGCATGGTAAGGAGTGGAGGAGATGAATATATGTGAGGAAGGGTTCCCTTTGGATCTTCTCTTTGCTCCTTGATTGTCTTTCTCGCCCACCTGTAAATAACAATTATGTCATTTTTCTCTTTTCTTTTTTTTTTGAAAAACACCTAGGCTACCTCAGAGAGGTTTCCACCCTAGGTGTTTTCCCTGGGCACCTCAAGGAAGGTTTTCACCCAAGGATATTCTAATTATTTTTTCCCTTTTTTTCATCTTTGGGCCGCCTCACAAGGTTTTCAACCCAAAGATGGGACTCAGGCACCTCGTGGAGGTTTTCACCTGAATCCTTATTCTTTATTCTCTTTTTTAGTGACTTGATGATGGATGAGTTGGAACTTGATCCACCATCATTGCTATCTTATTGATATTGTCAATGAACTCTTGTTTTGATAAAGGAATTTTGTACTTTTTCAATTGGTGCCCATTAACAAGCAATGGAATGGCTTCTTCATCTATAGTTATGATTTGCACTGAACCAGTATCATGGTATCTTTCCACCACATAAGGTCTAAGCCATCTTGTCCTTAGCTTTCCTTTGAAGTATTTATACCTAGAATCATATAACAATGCCCAATCACCCTCTTGAAATTGCTTCTCCTTAATATGTCTATCATGCCAAGTCTTCCTCTGAAGCTGAACTACCTCTATATGTAGGAGCGTCTGCATTCTAAATTCATCCAATCCATTCAAATGGAAAAATATTTATTTATGTGCATGATTGACATCCAAATCTTGTTGGGTTGCCATCCTCAGTGTGTTATATTCAAACTCAATGGACAACAAAGCCTTTTTCCCATAGACCAGCTCATAGGGTGTAAATCCAGTGGTGGTCTTTGTTGGGCCTCAAAATAGTCCTTATTCTCACTCCATTAGTCACCAATACCTTCACATTACTTCCATATTACCTTCATATCACCTCCATTCCACCTCCACATCATTACATTTACCTCATCGTTGGGTTATAACTATGCTTTTCCAAAGTTTATTAATTCTTAACATTTTAAAGTGGATTTATGGTTAAACTTTAGAAAATAATATGCTTATACTTATACCTAACAATTAGAATGAGTTTGTTGACATGTGTAGGTACAAAGGAAGCTTCCAAGTCATCCTTACGTGGCACTCTATGTTCAAATTCGAATTTGAGATGATCATGAACCTCATGGAGAAGAACATGGACCTCATGGAGGAGATCATGGAGGACAGGGTTATGTGTGACCATTGGTTGAGAAATATGTGGGTCAAAGGAGGGAATAGTGGGTCTACATTTATGAGGTGGTTATCATAGCTTTTGTATAAATAGGAGCACCTCCTCCATTCCAAAAGAGAGGACTCTTGGAGCATGTATCCAACTTATGATGGAATAGAATAAAGCTTCATTTTACATAAATTTCCATTATATCGTTTTAGATATAAATTTTGTTAATGTAGTATATGAATTTATGGAATAGCTTGTCACTTTTTTCTTAGGAGAATTGAGCTCACTCTAAAAGGATCAAAGGAACATTTTATTTCATAATAGATCTTATTTCATTGCTTAGATGTTTGAGGATTTGTTTGTGATTGATGAATGAGTTTAAATTAAAATCTTATCAGCATATGAGGGAACAACCAAGGGTCTAAGTTAGGCTCTCCCTCTATTTGATTTGCATGATAGTTGAAATTCATTCTTTTACTTTTAAGTTTCAAGTTATTTCATTTCTTATGCTTATTAATGAATATTAGTTTAGTTTGGATCAATATATGAGGGTACAATCAAGGGACTAAGTTAGTCTCTCTCTCTATTAGAATTTGAACAATAATTGAATTCATTCTCTTGTCTTTATTTCAAGTTTCTAGTTTTATGTAATCAATGATTTCTTTTCAATCTATAATATTGTAGGGAAGCACAACCAAGACCTCCTCAATTAGGAGCCTCTTCCATTTCATATTATATTGAATCATAAATCATTTAGTTAGACATAGAGTTAGTTACCTACTCCTGCATATATTTTGCTGGCATCATCACAAGTTTACGAGTTTCCCTAGTTGATAATTTAATGAAAGAAATTTAAGCAATTAAGTTGCCCAACAGTCTTCCATGTTGTATTATAGGCCTAGGTAGCCTCAACTAGTCTCTCTACCCAATCCTTCCTACTGCTGCTCACTACCTTGGTTAAGATGCTCTCCACTGCCCTGTTGGTCACCTCCACTTGCTCATTATCTTGTGTATGATAAGGAGTGGAGGTCCCCTGCTTGATTTTGTGATGGCTGAGTAGTTCTTCAATCATGTTGGAGCTAAATTGGTTGCCTTGGTCTGTGACTAGCTCTCTAGGGTACCCAATTTTGTAGAATACATTCTCCCTTAGGAACTCAGCCACCTTCTCTTTTGTTGTTGCCCTAATTGCCTTAGTTTCAACCCACTTAGTCAAATATTCAACACACACAATAATGTACTTTTTTTGCTTTGAAGGATGGTTGATAGGCCCAATGAAGTCCATACCACACTTGTTAAATGGCTCGAAAGTCACTTGAGGTTGTAGGGGCATTTCATCTCTTGGAGTAGGCTTTCCCATCCTTTGACACCGATCACACTGACTAATGTACTTTTTCACATCTTGATGAAGAGTGGGCCAATAATAGCCCACTTGTAACACTTTAAATGTTGTCCTCTTTGCTGAAAAGTGACCTCCACAAGGTCCATCACGACAAGTCAAAAGGATATCAAAAACTTCCTCTTCCCTTACACACATTCTCAAGATTTGATCTAGGCCATGTTTGAAAAGATTGCCCCCAATCCAGGTGAAGGGGGCACTTTTCCTAACTATCTTGCTCTTTTCTTTCGAGGAAAAATTTGGTGGAAACTATGTTGATACCAAATAGTTTGCTATATCAACAAACCATGGGGAGAGAACTGAAATAGCAAACAAATGCTTGTCTGGTAACTAGTCATCCACCATTCCTTCTTCACCTACAGGCAGATTCATCCTAGATAGAAAGTCTGCAAGAACATTTTCCTTACCAGGCTTATCCACAACAGTTAGATCAAATTGTTGTAATAAAAGCAACCATCTTATAATTCTAGCATTCACATCTGCTTTGTTTATAAAATATTTGATTGCAGTGTGGTCAGTATGCACAAATTTTTGGTAGCCTGTAATGTAATGCCTAAATTTGTTTAATTAATGCACAACAACTAGGAGTTCCTTTTTGGTTACAGTATAATTTAGCTCAGCCTTTGACAGGTTCTTACTGATAAATTAAATCGCATAGGAAAATTTCTCCTCTACCTAACCAAAGGTTACTCCTATGGCTTTGTCTGAGGCATCAACATGAATATGAAAAGGGAGGGCCCAGTTTGGGCCTTGAAGAATTGGTGCACTGGTTAACTTACCCTTTAAAATGTCTAAGGCTTCTTGATAGCTTTTTGACCATATAAACTCTGAATCTTTGGCCAACAACCCAATAAAGGAGAGGCCAACTTCCTGAAGTCCTTTATGAACTTCCGGTAGTATCTAGCTAACCCCAAGAAACTCCTAACATCCCTCTGCTTTTGTGGAGGTGGGACCCTTTGGATGATTGCTATTTTGTTTAGGTCCACCTGCAGTCCTTTCTGAGATATTGAATGTCCTAGCACAGTCCCTTCACTCATTAAGAATTCACATTTTTTTGGACTAAGGGATAGGTTCATTTCAATGCATTTGTGCAATACTTTGCCTAGGTTAGTCAGGGCTTCTTGAAAACCACAACCATAAGGTCTAAAATCATCCATATAAATTTTTGCCACATCATGTGCTAATTCGGTGAAAATACTCAATAATTATCTCTGGAAAGTGGCAGTAACATTGCATAGGCCAAAAGGAAGGACTCTATAGGAAAAATTACCCGAAGGGTAGGTGAATGTGGTCTTATCCTAGTCTTCTAGGCAGATTTGGATTTGGTTGTACCCACTGAATCCATCTACGAAAGAAAAAAACTTCTTCCCTAACAGGCCATCTAGCACTTGGTCAATGAAGAGTAGGGGAAAATGATCCTTCTTTGTGTCTTTGTTCAACTCCCTGTAATCGAAACAAATCCTCCACTTACCATTTTTCTTGGGAACTAACACTAAAGGAGAGACCCACTCACTTTCAGCAGTTTTTGTAGTTCCTCTTTGATTATATCTTTAAGACCTATATTCATCCTCCTTTTTGGTTGCCAGACTAACTTGCAACCTTATTTGATGTATATGTGGTGGGTACACATTGAGGGGTGTACTCCCTTCATTTCCTTGTAACTCCAAGTGAAGGCTTCTAGGTTTTCTCTCAACATGTTGCATAGTTTTTCCTCTTCAAGAGCTGAAAGAGATGGATTAATTTTCAAAGTTTTCTCTGGGCCAAATTCTATGGTTTTGACACAGATTGGGTTGGAATCAGCCAAGCATAAGTCAATTGGATGATAGTTCTGGGTTTCCCTTACTTCTTCTTCTAACGGTAATGAACTAGGAGTTGGACTTTGGAGTAAGTGTTCAATTAAGTCATCCTCATCTTGTTGTCCTCCTCTTATGGTTCTTTCCAAATCATAAAGTTGGGTGGAATAAACCTTATCTTCTTCCTCCTCTAACAACCATAAAAGTAAATCATGCTCTAGAGAAGGTTGAGCAGGAGGGTATAGCACTAACTATTTGGACATATGCCCATTCTTGATGGTCATATGCCCAACTCTGCAACTAATGTAAGCATCAGTTGTTGCCAACCATGGCCTCCCAAGGATGAGAGGGTAACCAATAAGCTTAGCCTTAAGTTGGAGAACTAGAAAATCTGTAGGCTACTCCCAGGAGTCAATTGAGACCATCACATCCTCCACAATTCCCTTAAGGGTGACTCTGGAATGGTCTGCAAGTTGTACGACTATTGTGGTCTTCCTTAATGACCCTTGGAGGTTGAGCTTGAGCATGGTGTCCTTAGTCATCACATTAATGGAAACCCCAAGATTGATTAGAGTGTGTGGAACGATGGTTCCATTGATGTGCACATCTACTACAGGGCTTCTAGGGTCCAAATATTTCGAACATATTACCTGCCCCAGCATTATGTCAAATAGTTACCCAATGACATTAATGGTAGGGGCATCCCTTTTTCTTCTTCCTGGATTCTTGAAGCATTTCTCCCTAATCAAATTATTGTAAATGGGAACATCTTTTATTGCCTGGAGAAGGGGGATCTTTACACATAAATTTTTCGAATATCCCAGAAGTTTAGTTTCCTCTCGGGTAGGCTAGAGTGGTTGGGCTAATATCTCAGGAAAGGGTGGATTTAATTTAAGGCTGATTTCCTCTCTTTCTTCCTCAACCTCCTTATGTGGATAGGGAGGTTGGTTATCTGGGAGAATTCTCCCAGATCTTAGGTTCATCTCCTGAATTTCTACAACATAAGTTGGGTATGATGTCTCTGCACTGTATACTTGTTAAGCCTACCTATTGTTTGGGTTCAGATTTGGCTAGGAAAGCATCTGGGGTTGCTTGGGTGGAGTAGAGTGTAGGAGTTGTGGTTGGGTAGGTGGTGGAGGAAATAGAGCTAGAGCATTGTTGTATTAGGGCCTCCACCCTTGGAGTGGGGTATTCCACTGAGGTTGTGGTGGAATATAAGGTTGAAATGACTGGCTGGCTAGCTGGGATTGATACTGAGATGCATAGAACCAAGGAGGGGGTGTAGACTAGGAAGGATGAGCAGGGGGTCCCCAAGAAGGTACAATTGTGGTTTGGTTGGGGTTGTAATATGCATGAGATGACCCTTGCATACCCTACTAGTATGGTTTAGGCCAAGGATATCTCCTTTGGTTGATGTAGCAAAGCTACTCAGTGACCCCTTCAGCTCCTTGATATACATCTTTGAGTCTGGGTAAAGAAGGGAACTTTTTCGTGGAGTGGTTTTCCTCACAAACCGAGCAAATCTCAATGCAGTTCAATGGACATTCATTACTAGGATGCCTCTTGGTGCATCCAGGGCAAAAGATGGCAAAGGCTCACTCTACTTCCTATTGCTTCCTTTTGATGTTCATGGTGTCCAATTGCAAGGCAAGGGTTTGCAGCATCTGACTTTTGAAATCTTCCAGCATATTTCCAATTTCACCCTTGATGGATGAGTTGGAAGATGATGTACTGGCCATAGGTTGACTACTGCTACCCTTTTTCTTGGCTACCATAGAATGGTTTCTAAACATAGTCTTGATATCCTCATAGGGTAATTGGTAGATATCTCCTTCTACTAACAAATGTAAGGTATCCAGAATCTCTTCCCTTACTCCTCTAAGCAAGACCAAATTTAGTGACTTGGGGTCAAGTGTGCACTTGGCCCTTTTGTAATTGCGTTGGAATCTTTCTTCGTAGTCTTCTAAGGATTCATCCTGGCCCATGGTCATCCTAAAAATCTCTTCTTTAGTATCCTTTGACCTAGAGTAGTCCTAATATTTTTGTTAAAATCTTGTTGCATTTGAGCCCAAGTTGTGATGCTATCTTTAGGTAAACCCATGAACCAGCACAATGTTGCATCCTTGAGGCTAGATGGAAATAGTTTTAATTTTTTCCCATCATCTGTATAGTCATAGGTTCAACATATAATGAAAAACTCAAATAGGAAAGTGTCGGGGTCGTCTGTGGTTAGGCGATGGAAATGAGGTAGAGCAGAGGGGCTTATATTCTTCATCTTAGTCTCCCCATTGGTTTCCCTAATGGGGAAGGCACCCTCAACTCTCTCTCTATTCCCTCTATCATTTCAATTTTAAGCCATTGGTTCAATAGGAATGGATTCTTCTTCTTCTTCTTCCCTTATAGGTTCTTCAAATATGTCAAGTTTCTCACCTAAAGGTTCCTCCAGTTCACAACCACTGAAGAAGAGATAAGGTTGGCTGTTGGATGTAGTGGGGGTATTTGGCAAGAATTTCCCTAAATTGTCCCTATTCCTATGAGGCATGAAAGGAAATTCTTTTGGGTTGGTTTCTTTAAGATTTTTTTGCTGGAAAGTACTTTTCAAAAATGAATTTGTTGATTGAATGAAAACTACTGACAGAAAGAAAAGTTACTTGCTGAATTGAAATTCCACTTGTAGAATGGAAAGGAAAGCAGATAATGACAACTGAAAGAAAGGAAGATACTAGATTATTTTTGAAGAAATAAACTAATGGAAAAAAATTGAAGACTAGAAATAGAAGAAAAGAAAGCAGTAATCACATTCTACTTAGACACCTCCCTGGAAACGATGTCAAAAAGTGATGAGCGCCAGTATTACAACAAGGATGTTGCAACTCCTGGGCTACCAGATTTACTTATCAACCTAGGGTTTGTGCAAACTTGGAAGTGACAGTGCTATATGCACAAGTAAAAGTGAAGGTCCTTTATGTTGTCACTGTTCATCTAGTGAGAGACCCCAAGGGTTCCAAGCTAGACTCCTGTAGAGTCAGAAGAAGCTTGATTAATCTATTCCAAGAGAGCTACTCTACTATAGTCATGAAGAAAACAACATGTAATGCTAAATCACACCATATCCTAATTCACCATTTAAATAGGTATTCT
Organism: Pinus taeda; assembly: GCA_000404065.3. Classification (NCBI taxonomy): domain Eukaryota; kingdom Viridiplantae; phylum Streptophyta; class Pinopsida; order Pinales; family Pinaceae; genus Pinus; species Pinus taeda. Next base: position 26,584 of record APFE030702698.1, on the reverse strand, counting down.
AAGAAGAATTTCTAAATTACCACTAACCTAATGCTACTATCTAAGTGACAGAAGTAAAGAGCATCAAACCATACTAATGTGTAAGCAAGGAAGCTAAACTAAATCTGTTTTCACTTATTTGGTTTTTTGGTAAAATCAAGCATGCAATTTAATTGTTCTTGTGGATGTGACAGGTGGTTGAGGATGGCTAGAAGGTATATGGTGTGTTTGGATGGTGTGGAAGGGTCTTAGGAGGCCTTTTGTGAAAGGAAAGGCCACCGATATAGAAGATTAAGTCAAGAATGAACTCATTGTGTAAATATTTATTTATTAATATAGAAGTGCAAATTTTGAGTTTGTGTGGTGTGTATTGAGTAATTGAATTATGAACTGTGTGGATTAGAGTAATTCTACATAACATAAGTGTGCAGGAAATTCACAAATAATGCGAGAGAGAGGATAGTGCTCAGAGGAGTATTGCAATGATCAGACAATGTTGGAATCTAATTAAATAACCAAATCAAAGCTTAGAGGAAGGATTCAAGTAGAAGAGAAATCGAACATCGAAATCAGTGAAAGGAAGAAGTAATGAAGCAGTAGTGCACAAGAACCATTGGATCAATCGGATCAATGAACAGGATTAATGGAAGATGAGCGGTAGAGATCTTATCGCAAGAGATTAAGTTAATAGATGGATGGATCACAGTAAGTCCCGTGTAGATAGAAGGGTGGAAAACGTGCGAAATTATGGAGGGGTCTTTGTAGGTGGTGTTATCGCTCAGGTTGTTCCCCAAAACTTCTGAGAAAAGGGAATACGGCTGAGGTAACCACTAACCAATCTTTTAGATGAAAATTCTAGCCAAACTGCATCCAGAGAGGGCTCTCTCTTTATAATTTAACTTTGTTTTTTGAAATATTTTATGTTAGTTATGATGTGCAGGGTTTTGTTTTAATTTTGTTTGGATGGTGATTTTAAACAGAGCTGGGATGCAAGCCTGCAATAGTTTATTCCATTGGGAAAATGGAGTCTGTGAAGATGGACTACTGAGTGTGTTTCTCTGATAAAGGGCAATACCACAGAGCAAGATAATCAATTTTGGAACAATATTGAAATCTAGAAATTGATGGAATGTAAGCCAGTGGATGAAGGGCAGTCAAGAATCCTTCATCATGATGGCAGAGGGAAAGTGCATGAATATTATCAAGGAGCAATATAGAATTCCTTAGCAATTTTCAAAGAGAAAGAATCAGTAGAAACAAAAGCGTCTAAGAATTCCTGTTTATCCTAGTTCTGAAGAAAACATAAATAACAACAGGGATTGAACACAGAGTGTATTTAAACAAGTTCTCGGCTATTCTTTTTCCCTATTACTAAGATTATGAAAAATACATGAAATTTGCAAACACAGAAAACAAAAAACACAAAACACAGTTTAAAATAACTTATCGATCCACAAAAAGGCACAGGAATTCTGTAGCAGAGCCCAGAACATCAAATCCACATTTAGACGGTCTAGCAGCAGTGTACTTCAATAGCCTTTGTATTAAAAAATCTCAGAGCTATGGTGTGGTCCAAAGAGGAAAATCACCAACCTCGGATACATTTCTTGGGGAGGTATTTATACAAAAGAGAGTTAAAAAATATCTTGTGTCTAAGATATGAAGCAATAACTTCCTTCACCTACTATGACAAGGGAAAAATGTAGAAATAAATGTAGGAGTAATTGTTGCTGTGCTGCCTGCTTTAACTGATAAGATATTTTTGACTTTTTAATGCAGCAAGTCAGCTGGTAGCCGTGTCTTTACTTTGTGTTCCTATGATGTTGTCCCGATCCTTTCACCTGCTCTTGATTTCACTTTAATGTGTTCCAGTCCTCGCTTGACCTCCTTCCTCTATTGTTTTCATCTTTATTATATCTACCACATGTCTTGTTATTTGACCAAATGTAGATAAACAGAAAAATCCAAATTACCTTGGTAAAATTTCCAGCATGCTCTGCCACCATTGGTCTGTTGGCAACTGATGTCTTTGTATTTTTGCAAGTGTTTCATCAGCCTCAGTATACCTGTAAAAGTTGGGCTTGACTTCAAAAAGATGATTTATTTCATGTTCAATATAAAACAAATTTTCCAATTTGTCATATAAACTCTGTCCGGAGGGAGGTCCTATGTCTTCTGAAGTGCTTGAAGATGTTGTGATCTGATTTGTAACATATGTGTTTACCCTATGAGCATATTGTTGATTTGATAACAGTCTTTTATTTCTGGTTAGTAAACTGGGTAGACCCTAGGGGTGATTTTAGGGGCGAATGTTTGCCCTTTGGCGAAATTAAGGGGTTTTAAATTTTTAGTGGGTGAATATTTTGTATCATAGTACATTTTTACAAAT
>APFE030702698.1:0-22225 GCA_000404065.3 Pinus taeda | reverse complement strand
CATGGTATTGACCCATGGTATTCATGTGAGCATAGACTATTTAAAGGGGGAATTCTATCTTAGATCCATCTTAATTCTGGGTCTACCAAGTGCTCAGAGGGATAAATAGATTTCATCCCCCTAAGAGTGGTAGATGTGGAGTTAAGATGGATATAGGTTGGTTTTTATGATAATGAAGATATTAAATACACGTAGGAAATTATATTGTAAAAGCATCTTAAGGTGAATGGTTAAAGCATAGACATTGGACAAGTATATTTGTATACTTCTGTTTAAAACTGAAACAAATCCAGGGCTAAAAGGAATGGATTGATTGCACTAGTCATCCTTCTATAACTTTCCAACATATGCTAGAGTAAATAGATTGTAATTTGGGTAATTTTTCTAATTGCAAACGGGAACATACTTGTATTGGCAGTGTGGTTACGAGGTCCCTAGAAGTGGAGTAAACAGATTGTAATTTGGATAATTTTTCTAATTGCAAATAGGAACATAGAAGTGATGAATTTGGATTTTTCTTGGTTTTATATATAGTATTAGATTTTTTCTCATGCTTTCTGTGAATGGCACGGGTGAATTTTATCTTACACCCACTAGATTATCGATATGTAATTTCGGTAATTTTGATTTCAAAAGATATTTTAAAGAAATGCAATGATTTCATTTGTGTATTCAATAAACACAATATTTTATAATTGAGTAAAATATTTGCCATGCCTGGTGAGAGATTCGCCAAAAAATTATACATACATATCATATTATTGATAAAATCGCCTTCCATATTTCCTATATACAATGGAGATTCGCCCGTTTATTATACATGTAAATTTAGGGGGGGTTCTTAAAATTTTCCCTGACTAGACCCTTCTTTTGCAAGACTGTAAACTTCTCTGTGAAGGCATTAATCTCCATCTACATTTCTTGGCACTTCCTTTCCAAAGTCTGTACAAAATTCCTCATTGTTAGTACCTTTTTCGCTGTCAAAATGGTGCCTATTATGTCCATGATCTCCAAAGCTGCTAGTTGTTCTTTAGTATGAGTATTCAAAAAATGGATCAGTCTATTGGCCTGCTCAGGCATGTTTCCCAATGATGCCTTGGCCCTTTGAATTTCCACTTGGGCCCTTTCTATCAATTCTATTTGTTCGTGGATTGATTGAATTGATTGCCATTGGTCAGTAATAGGCTGGCCAATCTTGGTCCACAAAATCATTTTGATGTCTGCTAGAGGTTTATGCAAGGTGAGATCCTTTCCAATGATTTCACTTTTTTCTCTAGGGCCTTTACCTCTCTGGTTTTCTCTGCCACTATTATCTTTGATTTGTCATAGCTCACCTCTAGTTTGGCTAGTTTTTCTTTTGCCTCTTTGAGCTCTGACATTTGGGCTTCTATCTCTTTTACTGCTTTCATCATTTCTTCCATCCTCATGCCGGTCTCTGGCTTTGTTGTTGTTGTTGCTAAAGCATCTGTAGCTGTTGTACCTGTTGTTGATGCTGTTACAGTGGGAGGAATTGTTGTTGTGACTATGGGGGGAGCAGTGATAACTGTTGGACCAATTTCAGGTGGCTGGGAGGTCGACTCTCCCTGCTTGGCTTGCAATGCTTTCTCCAACTCTTGCTCTATTTGAATTATCCTTTTATTCATCCTCATCAACAAATCCATTACATCTTCTTCTGCCTTTTCCTGTGCCAGTTCTGTTGTTTGTGGATGCACGGTGACAAGCAGCTTCAATTGCTTTCTAAGGGCAGCAATATCTTCCTCCTTCTTCTTTATCAGTGCTTTGATGCCCTTGGCATCCTTGGGATCATGTCACAACTCAATAATTATCTCTTCTAGAGTCTTTATTCTGTTGTCTTTCGCTAAAGAAGATATCTTTTCCAAATCCAGTTGGGCAGATGTATTACTTAATGACTCTTTCAATTGGTGGGCCAACATTGTCTTGTCTGCCAATGTAGCATTGACCATTTCACCAGTCTGTTTGTGCAATTCTATCTGGTCCATTGGGTGTATATCTTTGGCAAGGACCTCTATATTGGTCCTTATGTAGTCAGCTGTAGACTGTGGTTGCTGAACCTTAGGCTTAAAATGAGTTAAGATCATTTTCTCCTCCTTAATGTCGTATGTTGCCATTAATCTTTGCTGTTTGGAGGGTGTCATTTTGAGAAATTGATCATAAAGCTGAATTCTCAATGACTCATTTTGGGCCTTAATCTCCATGAATGTTTGTTTGATATCAGATCATTTCTTAGTTTGCGACCTTGAGGAGGAAACTTCCATACCATGCTGCCTCTCCATTTCTTGCCTGTGAGAGCTGGTGGATGTCTGTTGGCTGATGGCCCTCTCTCCTCTTGTGCTTTCTGTGATTTATTCAACAATGTCCTCTTCAGGTAGAGGATCTACCCTTTGTCTTTTGGCCTCTTATTGTTCTTTTGATCCACTTGCAGGTGTGGTCTCTTCTCTATCCCTTTTCTTACTTCTTTCCTCAGGAACAGGAGTCTGCAGTGCTGGTACTTCTGGTGCTTCTGTTTGTACTGAAGGGGCTTGCCCTTGACTATGTTCCTCTGAGGTAGTTGGTTGTTCTTCCATTGTTTCTTGCTCTGTAACTACTGTTTCCTTGCCCTTTGTTGTCCCTGCTATTGGTGTAGTCCTTTCTTGGGCAGCTTGTTGTGAAATTGTAGCAGTTGTTGTGCCTTCCCCGGTTTGTTGTGGCATTTTGAATGACACCTGCCCAAAAGAATCAAAGTCAAGAGTTTTTTCTAGATTTTTCATAGTTTGTTCCATTTTCTCTTCCTCAGTGAGCTGTTCAACTAGTGTGCCCTCCACCCACTCATCTTGGTTGGAAAATTGTTCTATTTCAAGGATGTTGCAATGTTCATAGGGTGCCAGCCTATATTTTATCCTTCTTGCATTAATAAAGCCGTTTGGGTCATAGGGTACCCACCAAAAGCTTCTCTTTAGTCTACGTGTTTGACCCAATATTTAGTCTAAGTGTTTGACCCAATATTTCACCAGCATCCTTCCATCCCTCTTTCTTGTTCATGACATAGGGGCCTAATTGGTCTCTCAGTTTCAAGTGAGCCTTTTTCTTTGTGCTATAGAAGTGAGTCAAATATGAATTGATAAATTGCCTAAAATATTCCAAGGTAAACAATCTCATTGGCACATATCTTGGCAGTCTATAGGGGCATAGCTCACAACCATATATCCTAATAATAGTGTGATTCTGGTAAAAGTACCAGTCACCTATTTTATAGTTTTTGGAGAGTTGCAATATCTTTTGCATATCATATGACAGTCTAGGAGGAAGAGTTCTCATTGGGAGAGAAGAGACTGGGTATACAAACATATCAATAAAATCACAGTAAGAGTAGGGAGAGTTGCGGACTTCATGAAAGATTGAGGTCCAAAAAATCACAAACCTCTTTTCCCCTTTAGGGTCCAATTTTCTAATGGGGAATTGGAAACTATCTGGCTGATAATATAAGAATAGATGATAGATATAGGATGAATACTTAAAGACTCCCTCCCTATCTAGATTCAACAACTGGTCATGAATCTTGTTGGCAATGAATTTGGCATAGTTGTATTTGACAGCAGGGGGCTGCCCTGGGTTAAATATAGACATTATAACCAATATAGTTTCATCAATATGTTCACTTGTCTTGAACCCCAGAACAAAATATATCATATCAACAAGTAATCTACCCACTTCATTGAAAGATGCATAGTGAAAAGGAGGTGACTCCCTAGGCTGGCAATCTGCTCTCATAAATACTTGGGAAATTCTGGTTATCTCTGAGCTGGAGAGTTTGGGACCTTCATCAAGCAATAATTTCATAGTAAAAGGAAACTAAAGCTGGGTTGTTTTAAGTTTAGAATTTGATTTATGGAGTCAGGAGTTATATGAAAGAGGGTAGTTCCAGATGGAGTTTTGACTGCCCTTTGAGTTGGCTCATAGTTGTCATAGCAGAGGTGAATTATCTCAGGGAAAATATTGACAGAGGGGAGGTAGTATATGGGTAGATTTGATTCCCATATGCCATAAGCATCATTTTGGCTTAGGTAATTGTTTTTGAGCTCACAGAATGCTTGCAGATGGTTTTGGTAGCCTACTAAGTCTTGGATTAGGTATTCTTTATCAGCTAAGGGCAGATGTTCCAATTCCTTGTGGGGTGCATTGAGAGGAGTGATATTCAAGGCTACTAGACCTTCCATAGCTCAATTATGTTGCTTTTAAAATTGGAATTTTTTGGCTCTGTGTGAGAAAAACAGGCAAAACAATAGCTCTATGGATTTTCTCTGGGAATTTCACTGTGAAATTGGTTTGTTGGTTTGTATTTAGCTTAGTGGACATAAATTAGATGGAGAGATAGAACTTATGGGATTCTTTGGAAAAATGGGCAACAATAGTGGGAAAAACGACAGCTTTTGGGGTTTCTCAGAGAATTTGTGAGGTCGAACGAGCTCAAATTTAGCTCAGTGTGTGGATTAATGGTGAAAATTTATTAAGACAGAGGTTATGGTGGGTAACACAGTGTTTTTTCTTCAAATTCTAGGTTATGTGGGCAATTTTACAGCGAAAACCAATGAAAAACAGGGTGCAGGAGTAAATTGGTGTAAATACCTATTTTAACAGTGGAATGGTTGATTTGCAGGTGACGAGACGAGCCGAGGGGCTGAGCTATGGAGTAAAAAATGCTGGGTGGTAGACTGTAGAGCTAAAATGCTGTATCAGATGTAACTTAGCATGCATAGGACGCGTAGAGGAAACAAACAGAAATGGGTAAAAATAACATTTTCACCTATTTTTAACCAAATTTTTTACTTTTGCGGGTTTTGGTGCCCTTTTGTCTGATGACGTTAGCATGATGTAATTTTGTCGTGTACTGGGGTATGGAAGATGACATGTCAGGTGACGTGGATGGTTACGCGGTGCTGACGTGGGCAGATGATAGGGATGTGACATGGCGGATAGACGGGTGGCAACGAGGGTGATGTCAGCAGATGACGTAGGCATGACGTCAGCGGGGAGGCAGTGGGGTGGTAAGCAGTATTCCTTGCACCGCCTTTGGAGGGAAGTGGTATTGGAGGAGGGGGCTTCAAACATGCCGGGCACCTGACTCGTGTCCTCTGTACGGTGGAAATACCACCCATCCCCGGGACGCTATCGTTCGCCACTTAAGGCCTTCTGATATTGTCGACAGCCGTTGGATCTGTCTGCGATGATCGGACGGTCGGTGGGTGATGGAGGTGGCGGTGGCTTATATCTAGGGCACCCGCTGCGTTTGTAATTTTTTGTGGGGTATATTGTAAACTTTGGTTAAATGGGGTTTGGGGGTATAATATGCGGGTTCGGCTATTTATTTAGCCAGAAGCTAAACATGTCCCAATGGGGCATGTGGAGGGTTGTTATTGGCCCTAGATGGACCAATAACTCCCGACAAAAATTTAAAGTATAGCTTATAGTTAGCCAAGGGTCAGGATATTTAGATGTTTAGGGATTTTATGTATTTTTACATAGTAAGGGAGGGGAGATATTCACATAGGAGCTATATAATAGTGCTATTAGGTTAATATGACTATGTGGAATGGATATGTATGGATGAAGGCTAAGTTTATAGAGTAAAAACTTAGGCATGGGGGGAATGAAAGGATACCAAGTTATGAAGTTTAGGAAACTTGGAAAAATGGAATAGAAACATTTTACACAAGAAATGTGGCTTGTTTTGCCTAGGTGAAAACACAGTTTCACGTAGTTTTTTCCATGAAATGAAGTGGACTAAGGGCAGTGAGCAGATCTCATTGTCCTTGGGGGGATGTTAGTAGGTGTTTTTTGGAAAACTGAGGAGGGAAATTAGTCATGCTCCATTTATTTTGTAACCACCTTGCCATAGCACCTTATGATATTTATGAGATGAAAACTATTGCAATAGGACCAAATTTCTCATAAGCCTGCTTCTACAACATCAAACTACCTACCCATCCTAGTACACCTAACATTTTTTCTTCATTTTCATTGGGTACATTTGAACTAGCAAACCCTGATTCTTCTCTTTTCTTTCAGCTGCCCTCCTATCTAAGTCTACCCTTATCTCTTCCAAGGCTCATATTAAGCTGTTGAGACCCTTTGCTTCTCTACCTAACTACTTGTCTGCCAAGCTTGAGCTGTTTGTAGAGACCTTTATTCTCTATTCTAAGACAAGTAAATTAAAACATGATCTAGCCAGGATTAGACTGTCTGGCTATTCATCAACTGTGGCAAGAGTCAACCACCTGTACATAGTGAAATTTTACAAGATATGGAACCTTTGTTGCATGGAAAGGATGAACATATTTGGCACTTCTCCAGTCAATCATGAAAAATGAAACCTATTGGTATAGGAAGCTAACAGGTGGTAAGCAGTATCTCACGCCCTAAGAAATGTAAGCAGTATTCATAATTTTCACGTGATTAGCCTAAGTGGGTGACATGTAGCATGGAAAAAACCACTTTTCTCGCGTTCTCTCAATTATATATCGGTCATGCAAGAATTCATGTGAGATTTCATGATAGTTGTTGGATCATGCAGGATTGACCAACAGTGGAGATCAGCCAAGCTAGTTGGTGAGTAGGTGACGCGATAGCGATTGGATCAAGTGAGACAGATCGATGGTGGAGATCATCCAAGATAATTGGAAAGTAGCTGGCACGATAGCCATTGGATCAAGTGAGACAGATCGACAGTGGATATTTCGAGCACCTAAAGTCAAATTTTGAAATGAATACGTCAGTTATGCAACATGCGGTTGACGGTTATTTGTCAGGTTTGTTGTGGATTGGATGGTAGGGAAATCCACAGGTATAATCTGATTAAGAAAGTGCTGAAGGAAATGAGAATATGAGTGAGATCTAATTATAGAAAGAGAGTGACGGAAAAATATGAAAATGAAATGAACCAAGTACTTAATCAAGACAACAAACTCCAAAGCTCATGCAAGAACTAGAAATCTATGTTTTTGGGGTAGCTGAAGGGTCTCTTCCTCAATTCATGGTCCCAGAGGGAGGAGATGAGGCTGAGACACCTGATGACAACATTACGATGATCTTTTTCTCCTTGCTAACCTACTAATTTAAAGAAGGCACAAATGGAAGCAAATCAAAACACAATCAATCTATTCTACATTGTTCTAATGGAAATGTAGCTACTTAAGTAAATGAACAATTAAACCATGAACCTATGCTAGCATACATGTACAATAAAGAGGGGCCTTGGCTGCTAGGGTTGGGCCCTAACCCAAGAGCTTTAGCCCTCTGAGTTAACTCAGTGCTGGCTCAAAACAAAACTCATTCTTATTATCAAAATCATGGATTACATAAAAAACTGTCACAAGTCTTGCAACTCAAAAATAGAGTAGAGTTTTACAATCAAAAATATGAATCCTACTGAGGTCCTAGCCCTCTCTATGTATACATCTAAAGTCTCCAATGACTTCCTTAAAATTAGGGAGGATGGACTCCCAAACTTGAGATAAACTGGTGCTTTGACTTTCACTTGCTGAGTTGCCTTCTAGTCCTCATGATTTGGCTGTTTGCATTCTGATCTGATGGAGGAATATTTGAATGGAAGGATAGTAAATGAGGAGGATTTACCTCATATAATTCCTCTCCCTTGTCCCATTCAAGTTTTGACCAAGGTCTTTACCAAAATTCATTACTTTTATCCTTTAATCCTGCATTAAATGCACATTAGACCACAAAGCAAAATATCCAACTCTAACTCATATCATAAAGACAATATAATCTAAAGTATGCAATAAGTTGTGAGAATAGTTGGTTTGACTAAGCTAGGAGGTGAATTAAGGCCCATATAATTACCCAATGATGAGGCTCATCACCTATGTGAGTGGATCACAACCTCACATGGTTGGAGTTAGTCAACCTAATCCTAGTGGTATTCCTTATCCTATTGGTTCATCTAGGGTAGGTAATATCCAATATCAATAGCCTTACAAAGCCTAGATACCACTCCAATAATCTTATGTTAAATATGGTTTACACGAAATGCAAAATCCACCCTGTATTCCACAATAAGGTCCTCATTCGTGTTGGCTTAGTGGGTCCTGACCCAGGTTCAGAGTTAGTTGCACCAAACAATACGTACACTAATGGCCCTTTCAGTAACAATCCACGAAGCGCAGACTGAAGTCTCACTTGAATCAGTATCAGGGGGTGTTGGAACCAAGTTTTTGTACCCAGAGATTAGCATGATGTCATTTTGTGCCATAAATATGCCTCCGTGCAGATTGATAAGTCTTTATGGCTTATCAATGTAACTTCCTTTAATCAGCCTCTAGACCTCCACGAAGGTCTATGACTAGATTTCGCGGACCTTGAATAGGTAAATTAAGTACTTACGCACATCAAACATTACTCTTAACCCAATATTTACTCATATTTGCTTAAGTGTTTGATAACTTTAACATACAATGATATAATTCTCACTTAAACACGTAATGTCAATTGTGTTCACATAGCAATATAGATCCAGTGAAGTCGCGCATCAATAAAACATTATTTCATAAATCCATCATCTTCTTTATTAATATTCAGTTATGCTTACAAACTCAAGACTTCCCTATGCACTTAGCTACAGGGGTCCGCGCACTCAGCTATAGACTCTACTCTAGGCCTTTGCACACACAACTGTAGAGCCTACCTTCTTACTCTCTGCACTAATTATCTAGACTCTTTTCATGGACCAAAGTCATTACTTTCTATAGACATCCCTAAGACACACCTAGTTATGCAATCCCATGGTCTGCGGACCATGCGTAGATATTCAGAAAGCTGACCTAACTTACATAAATAAGGGTAAAACCCTTCTTGACTCTTCAACTATCTACACACTTCGTGACCACAATTTGTGGAGACTTTATATTCCTTTACATAAAACTTTGGGATTTTTCCCCAAATCTTTGGTTTTTGCCCCAAAATTGACCCAAGGGACCCCATCCTAACAGGCCCCCAAGACAAATATTGTGACTCGCCCTCAAGTCACTTGGCTGGCGTGGATATATTTTTGTTAAGATTCTCCAGCTCCACTTGTGCAACCGCTACTTCAGCTGTGCTCTTCGTGGCTTCCTGCCTGATTTTTTCTTCCAACTGCTCTGTGGCTAGTCCTGTGCTGTATTGCTTAATCTTCTGCTACGTACTCTACAAATTCGCCAACTTTTCCTATATGTTAGTGAAGACTATATAGCCCTCATCCAACCAAGGCCCCAACCTGGCCTTAATGATTGCTTCTTTCTTTTGTGCTACTTCCACTTGTGTAAGCAGTTGCTTAGCCTCCTACAGCTTGGTGAGGCGTTGTGCTATAGAAAGAGTGCCCATCATCGCCCTTACTTTGTCATATTGCTGTTGTAGCTCGCGGACCTTTGTATTGAATACTACTAGGTTGGAATCTTCCTGCAAGGTAGTCACTAGTTCAATGGCCTATTCAAACAGCGTGGTGTAGTCCACCACCATGGCATCTATCATTACAACTCCATCCTTGACATCAGCTTGACATTGTTCCCTTACCTCTGGCGGGGTTGAAGGATGTGACTTCAGCTCCAATTCTTTTATCTTCATGTTTAGCTCAAATTGAACTTTGGCCACTTCTACCTTGGCATCTCACACACCCACAGCAAGCTTTCTGATCTTTGCATCCAATGGTGCCTCCTTAGGGATATGCAATTATGGCACTGCCCTGCATCATTTTGCCACCACAGCTACTATCTAGGTACTTTGTGCCTAAATTGTCTTCTTTTCTTCCAAATCTCCTTCTTCTCAGTAAACATCTACTTGTTGCTCACCGGATACTCGCTTATGAGGCTAAGCGCATGCTTCTCCTGTTCTCTTAGCTCTGTTTTCACACCTAACTAAAGTGTCTGAAGGTACTCATTAGGGAGCATGGCTAAGTTGAGGCCGATGTTCTTTAGAGAACTTACAACAACCTTGTCATCAGTTGCTTCCACACTAAAGGATCCTGCTGGTAACGTGACTGCCCAGAGATCCAATGATTTGACAATTTCTGCTGCCTCAATAGTCGCGGGTGCCAAACTTGTGTCTGCAGCACTTACCTGCCTTGTGCCCACCTGGATCCTATTTGTCTGAATCTACAGCTCGCGCAGATCTTTCTGAATGGTACTTAGTGCCTGTTGTTGTTGCTATTTGAACTGTTATAGCAGTTCCATTATGGTATCGTGCACCTAATCTCCAATATCATCAAGCTCATCTTTTGTTAGATTGATTGGATGGAGTGATAGCTTTGACACTTTCAATTTCTTCCGAGGCTCTTCTTTCTACTGATCGCTATACCTTTCTATCCAGAAAGGAGTGCTCTGCTCCTCCTGACCACCACCACCCTACTCTGACTACTCCTCTTCCTCTGTTTGGGAAGAAAGGGACTTACCACTTCACTCGGAGTCGCGCTCTTCTTGTTTGGCCTGTTGATTCCAGGTGCACTCCTGTTCCACCCCGGCCTTCTCCTCAGCCTCTTTTCTGCACTTCTTGGCCAACTGCTGGACCTTCTACTTTTCTTCTTCCTTCTTTTTCTTCTCCACGGATTTGTTGGTGCCCGCGACCAAATTGGATGGAGTATGCCAATCTATCGGCCAATGCTTGATAGTTTCCTAGATAGTTTCATCTGTGGCCAAGTAAGGTAGATCAAACCATTTTTGTTCCAGGTCCTTCCATTCCTTGATGTACACACCGTGGAAGTCTACTTTAAACTTCGCATATTCTGATAACTGTTTAAAGATAGTTGGTGACATTCATGGCTTCTAGTTGATGGCCATGTGCACGATCACCTCCATGAGCACCCAGAAGACTTTGGTCTCTATGACACACATGGAATCCTTTGTTTCCTAGAGGGATGCAAAATGTGCAGCCTCTGACAATCCCTTATCCATGGGAGTAAATTGACTGTCCTCCGGTAGATCCCGAGCGATGAGCACAATGGAGAGCAACAACCATGCATAGTGGAATGTTTTTCTCTCATTGCAAGCCTTGTAAGAGTTCGGAAGGAACTCACTACAGAGGTAGAGCGACCAATTGAACTGCATACCCTCCAACACTATGCAACTAGCGAAATCTCTGGCACCAGAACCTCGTCCGCGTGGCATTTTCTCATGACTTTCCCAGCTAGGATTTGTGTAGAAATTTTCACCATGGGGTCGATGATAGATGTGATATAGTACCCATGTGGCTTCTTCACTAGCTTGAATTTTTACTTCATCTCCTCTCAGAGATTGCATTCACTCGTCTTTCTACCAAAATCCTTGGCCAAATTCAATCCTGAGTGCGGCAAGATCGTGATTTTATGGATTAGCATATCTGTAATCAAGATCGGCGTGCTTCGTCACAAACATTCATCATGCACCAGGGTTAGCAATTGCTTGATGACAATGAGGTTGATGTTGGAGCGATGGTAGTGGGGCACCCATAGTAGGTTTAGCAACCCCAACTGATTTACTTCATGAATCCACTCCGTAGGCTCCAATGCGATGACACCTGATTCCTTGTAAAATACCCTCTTCATATAGTTTTTCATCGCAAGGTAGGGGAACCTCTCATGGTCCACTAAATCCCAGTCCTCCAGTTTCAAATGGGGGGGCCATGCCAAGCACAGACCTTCAAATGTAATTATTTCTAGCAACAAGGGTGTATGAATCAGAAACTTCTCTACATCTGGGTCTTTGGTTATCTTCAATTTTCCATTACACGAAGGGATATAATTTGGAAACTTGGAGATAGGCTCCACCCCTTCAACATCTATATCCTCCACGCCCTCTTCGACCTCCAAATTCACCACTTTCCTCTTATGCTTCGCTGACTGATTTTTTTTCTTCTGGGCTTGGGTAGTACCATGTTTCTTCGGTGACTTGTGCACTAGCATTAGCTTCTTCAGTTTATCTTTCTTGGGTTTGGGGACTTCCTACACTAGTGTAGGTTTTGGCCTAGTTGAGCTTGGCACCGTAGGCACAGCACTCAGAGCCTCCATGCTCATAACCTCTAGAGCAACTCCCTTAGAAGCAACATCTCCACTAGTACTCATAGTTTTTTTGGGGCTTGTTCCTAACATCTTTTCCAGGATGAATGTTTGATTTACCTCTGATAACTTGGAAAATGTAGGGCTCATGACTAAATCCTCCCAACACGAGTGATTCATAGGCAACCAATAGCATGGATTGATAAAAACTCTAAGGATACAAAGTGTTTCCTGTTGGATGGCCACACATAATTTATAGGTGAATTTGAATTCAAATTTGACCGTTCCCCCCAAAATCCGTCCATAAATGCTAATTTGGTAATAGATCTCCAAGGATTTCACTCTTGAATACAGCCTTAAATGCCACCTCCCTGCCCCTCTTAATTGTCTCCTCACTGTCAAATCATGAACAATGACTGTAAAAGTCACTTTTTGGCTATTTCGTGCAATACTTCCCTCTCTAGTGTAGCTCCCTTCATGCCTCTTCTGGTACTGTGACACCACCCTTTTTCATGCAGCCCCCCTTGTCACATAGCTCTACAACCCAAGTAGTGTAGTTTATAGTCCTCCGCTCCCTTGCAGCTGCCTGGAGTGCTAAGACTGTGCTACCATCATGTATTCATTGGGCCGGATCCCCCGTGTATGGCTTCAATCGGCTTCCATTTACCCTTCCCGAAAATGGATCTCCATTCAACTTTGTGAGTTGGACTGCTCCACCATCTACAATTTCTTTGATGACATATGGTCCCAGCCAGTGCATCAAAAAATTCCCTGGAAACTTAGCAAACTTACTGTCATATAATAAAACTAAATCATTTACCTTGAAGGTGCATAGTTTGATGTGCTGATCATGCCAAGATTTTCATGTTCCTTCTGAACCTGTTGATGGAATCCAGCCAGAAATCTATGTTCCTCGAGCTCCATTAGTTGCATGAGTCATTCTTCTAAGGCTCTGCAGTATGCCATTATAGTTAAGGCCACTATGTGTAGACTAGGCATAATGTAATTGATAGGCATCACAGCCTCTATGCCATAGACCAACCTAAAAGGTGTCTGACCAGTAAGATTTTTACAAGTAGTTTTGTAAGCCCATAACATTGTCGGTATGTGCACATCCCAATAACTCCACTGCATGTTGCAAACCTTTGTCAGCACATTCTCCAATATCTTATTAAAACCCTCAACCATTCCATTGGCCTAAGGATATATGGCATACTCTTTTGATGGTAAACTTGGAACTCTTGTGTTAGCGCATTTATCATTTCATTAAGAAAATGTGTACCATGATCACTCATCAAAACCTTCGGGCAACCGAACCTAGTCAACATGTATTCAAACAAAAAATTTGTTGTTGTTGACCCTATACAGTATTTCACAGGCCGTGCTTCCACCCATCTGGTCAAATATTTGGTTGCAGTGATGATATATCGTGCACCCGTCTTCTTGCTTAAGGGTTGAATTGGTCGTACAAAGTCAATTGCCCATTTTTCAAATAGCTACAATGACACTTATGGATTTAGAGGCAACTCATCCCTCCATGATGGCATGCCTATTCTCTGACATGCATCGCATTCCCTATAATATGCTTTAGAGTCTTTATGTAGTGTTGGCCACCACAACCCAGCACGTAAAATCTTCTGTACTATTTCTTTTCCTACATAATGCCCTCCCGTAGCTCCTCCATGAGCTTCAGTGAGGATATTGGTTCATTCAAAATCAGGCACATATCGTGGAAATATCTCATCTAATCCCATCTTATATAAATGGCCCACAATGATGGAAATGTTTACTACGCACACCACCAATTCTTTCTTATGTTGACTAGTATATCCCTCTCGAGTCATTCCTATAGTCAGTAAGTGGATAATGTCTATAAAGTGGTTATCTGCTACATGCACCATGAAGAGATACACATCAGGCAGCCCTTCCTCCAAATTGGCAGGCTCCTCTCTTATTTCAATGTGTGACAGATGGTCTAGTCCTGTGTTCAATCTTCTTCGTTTCACAATTACTTCAAAATCATATTCTAGAAACAACAATAGCCATCTACATATTCCCCCACCAACACAAACTTATTGACTAGATACTTCAATGCAAAATGATCTATGTACATCTCACCTAGCAGGTAATGTCTGAATATTTGGATTGCGTACACAATAACCAACCCTTTGTGCTATGTCGTCGAATAATTCTTTTCAGCTTTTGACAACTTTGTCCTTGCAAATGCTAAAGGATGATCCATCTCCCATTCACCGGCCTACGTTAGCACTGCTCCTAGTGCAATACACGAGGCATCAACATTCACATGGAATTGCTTCTTCCAATCCTGGATATTAGGATTGGTGCGGTGACCATTTTTTCCTTCAATAAATCTACACTACACTGACATTCTTCATCCCAACAGAATGTAGCATCCTTCTTCGGTAGCTCTTTCATAACCACAGTAATCTAGGCATAAATCTTGATGAATTTCTGACAGTATCCAGTATGACCTAGCCTTGCGCGCAGTTGTTTGACACTTCTTGGCACCTCCAAATTAACTATGATCGTGATCTTACCAGGGTCCACCATTAGTCCTTTCTCGCACACCACATGACCCAGTAAAATTCCGAACGAGACATAGAACAAGCACTTCTTCAGGTTCATCGCGATATGATACCTTCAGCATGTATCCAACATCCAACGTAAACTAGCTACATGGTGCTTTACTAGCCCAAGCATTGTCCAATCATCAAAATATACCTCCAAGGACTTGTTAATAAATTCTTTGAACATGATGATGACTATGCGCAAGAAGAACATCGACAAATTCTTAAGTCAAAAAGGCATCATTGTATACTGGAAGCATCCCTACTTTTTCATGAAGGTGGTCTTACTCCTGTCTTCTAGCGCGATCTCAATCTGATGGTATCCAGAGAACCCATCACTGAATGAGTAGGCCTCCTGCCCTCCAACATTATCGAGTACTTCATCTATGAATGGTGTCAGAAAAGGATCATGAACACAGGCATCATTAAGCTTCCTAAGATCTACATAGATCCTTATTTCTCCTTTCTTCTTCTTTTCTTGGACTACCGTTGGGCTCCCCCAATTAGACTCCTCCACAGGTTTAGTAATACCTACTTCAAGCATCTTGTCCAACTACAAGCAGAACTTTTCTTTGTATTTTGGATTAAGGCAGTATGGCTCTGCTTAACAGGCTTCCCATTAGGTTTCAAAGTTATTTTCATCACTCCCAAGTCTCCTATGATACCTTTCCGATCTGAAAAAATTGTAGGGAACAAATCTTGATATTCATAGAGCAACTTAGTGACTTTATCTACTGTTGCATCATCCCAATAATCCCCAATCTTCACAAATTTCAGCTCCGCTTCTATAACAATTTTTACTTGCCTAATTTTTAGTGGCACGGTGATGTCCATATTCTCTATCTGCGGTCCCTCAACTTCATAGAGGCCTTCTTCCTTTGGAATGTTAATATTCCTTGGATCCTCAACGTCTCCTTCAGTAGTCGTAGTATAGCATTCCAGCACAAGGCACAGCTGGGTGCCCCAATATGGTTGAATCAATTCTAAAATATCCCGAGGTATTCTGAATATTGCTACATTAACCTCCTGCAATGCCTCATCAATGCTTTCGAACCCATCCTCAGAGCTAAATTTCATAAAAAACCCTTCCTTTAAGACATCCCATTCTGTGATGCCATGTCAGAGCTCAGTTTCTAGGTACCAATTCACAAGAATGATGTCCAAAGTGTGATAGAATATATGCACCCACTATGGTTGCAGCTTCATTCCATAAACCTTAGTCCACTTTGCTAAATGATTGTGTGGATCATTTCTCCCATCATATTTCTCAGTTAGGTGAACTTTTGGGTGACCAAACCGTAATCTCATCATTCTTCGGTACTCACACAATTCTTCAAAACTATCCTGATGCATACCCCACCATCGTGCGAACGTAGCGCGTAGTGCCAAATCTAGTGCTTGGAAGTAATGTTTCTCAGGTACTTCTCTTTCAAAGGTATCCAAGACCTCATTTACATCAGTTAAACCATCATAATAAGGTATATTTATTACCTATCACGACACATAGTGTAGCAAGTTAGTCATCATATTGCAGAGCAGCATAGATATTTCATGCAGCCTATTCTACCAATGCTCCAACTCTTCATCTAAATCTGATGTATAGGAAATTTCGTAGTCCCATTAAATTCATCCATCAGTTGTCGGATTAACCAAGTCTTGATCTCGTGTTGTTATATTATAGATCAAGTCCAAATCATTGTCACTTTCCCCATTTCGATATCCCAATCAATTCCCAGGAGTGCAGGGTATGGATTATTGTCATCAACAATCTCTATCACTTCAAAATTGGCCAGTGTGCTCGCTCCTTCTATATCTATGGCCACTCCATGTAATCGCCCCATAGGGATAATCTTTTGTTGATTTTCCATATTTAATTGAATCGGAGACCACTGTAGCGCGACTCTCCCCATTATTTCCCATGTTTGTTTAGGAAAAATGTTTGCATTTGACCCTAGATCTAAAATAACCTTATCCATCTCATAGTCTCCTATTTGCGCGGTGAGCCTCATCTCATGCCCTATTCTTATCTTATGTTTTCCTATATTTTTTAGTTTACGGTGCCCTTCAAGAGCAGTTTCCTTACTAACAAACTTATTTATCAGCTCTTGTAGCCCTTTTGTAGCATTGGTATCGCACAATAGCTTCATACAAGTCTCCAATATGGTAGTAAGCATGGAGGGGTCAACTTCTTTAGAAATCTTGTCCTGACTTCCTGAGGTAGAGGCCTCAGCGAAGCTTTTCTTTGCTTCCTTGAATGTTTCCTTCGCATGCTCCAAATCAATCCCAACCGACTTTTCTGGAGCCTTACAGACCCATCCACATTCATCAGACTATTTCCCTTTATCATCACTAGTCATCATTCTACTTCACAACACAATATTCACATTAGGATCCTCTTCACGGGGCTTGACCCTCATCATCTGTAAATTTTGGGTAGGTTGTTGAGGTTGTGCCTTCTTCTCCTACATCTCAGCTATCAATATAAGGCATTCTTCTATCGCTTGGTCAAACTAAGTACAATACTGACATGATGGGCATGTCTGGATCATACACTCCCACGCGTAGTGTCCTAGTAGTCTGCAATTATAGCAAATAACTTACCCTCGACCTCTACTATTGGCTTATATGGGTCTGACCCAGGTTCAGAGTTAAGTTAGCCAAACAAATCCCATTACTACTGGCTCTTTTGGAAGTAGTCCGCGGAGTGAAGACAGAGGTCTCACCTGAAGTAGTATGGGAGGGTGCTAGAACCAGGTTCCCACACCCTGGAGATGCCTGATGAGTTCAATTGGTCCGCGGTTTGACCCTGCACGTAGGTTGCTTCACACACTTTCCCATACCTCATAGCCTAATACACTACCTTCGCACAACCCTACCTAGGGGTTGAACATTGTGCTCTGTGTTATTACCCAAGACCTTACTGGTATTCCAACGTTAGTTGATTATCTTAGCCTACTTGAGTGCTTTAAGTATACTTAAAAATATAAACCATTCATACAAGTGCGCACAATAAATAGATAGCATATTTGCAAATTGTTTCAATCATTCATTAACCTGACAATAGATACACATAATTATAACAAAACTTCTCTTTATTAATTCCTTCCTCAGTTATAGACTCAACTTTTCCCTATGCACTCAGCTACAAGGGTCTGCGCACTCAACTGTGGACTACTAGGCCTCTGCGCACTCAGTTGCAGAGCCTTCTCCTACTCTACAACCTAAAGACACACTTTTCACTTTGACTTAGTCACTTGGACTCTTTTCTACTTCTTCCTTCTGCCCCTTTTACACTTAGAGCCTCACTATATTTATACAATCCCATGGTCTGCGAACCATGGGTATATCCAGCCGACGTTACATTACAAAACTAGGGTGAACAAACCTGTGCCTCTATCATATATTCACACCTTGTGCCCGCAATTCACAGGGCTTTACAACAAGATTCAGTCAAAACTTGGGATTTGAGCCCCAAAACATGGCTTGGGGGGATTCCATGCCCAACAGACCCCCAACACAAACATCGTGACTCACCCTCGAGTCACTTTGTCAGTGTAGAGATCATTGCGCAAAGTCCCTCCAACTGTTCTCGAACTGCGTGAAGGTCAGGAGCACACTAAGTTGCTTCTTACTGGATTTGTTGCATACGTTGTTCTGAGACCTCTGTGTCAAGAGTGCTTCTCTACATCAATGTGTGCATCCCCTGCAAGTGTGCGAGCTTGCCTTTGATGTCTACTGTGATGGTGAAGACCTCGTCAATCCAATGTGAGAAGTGTGCTTTTAGGACTACTTCCTTATGTCATGCTACATCCACATGCTCCTTCAGTGCTTTAGCTTGTTGCATCTGCGCAAGCCTCTGGGTGAGGACCACCATCTGTGCAGTTCCTTGGACACTATCATACTGTTGTTTGAGTTCTCATACCTATGTATCTAAGTGTTGGATGTTGGGTTCCTCTTGCAGAGTTGTGAGGACCTCAAGTGATTCTTCCAACATGCTGGTGCAGTCTCGCATTGCACCTCCAATTCCCTCCAATCCCGTTGTGATAGTGCTAGTGCGATGTTCTCTAACTTTCAGGGGAGTGGATGGTTGCACCTTTAACCACAGCTTGGTGATCTGAAGATTTAGCTCGAGCTAAACCTTTTTCATTTCCTCCCTGGCCTCTCGGACCCCTGCTACTGACCTGTGGATCTAAGCCCCTGCTGGTATATCTATTGGGATGGCCAGCTCCGAGACACTTTGGTAAGAATCGTCTATCACCTGTAACAGTTGTTGATTTTGTGACACTAATTCCTCATTCCGCAAGCTTAGTTGTTCAATATTTATTTTCTATTCACTAAGGACTTGGAGTGCACAGTTTTCCCTAGCTCAAAGCTCTGCAGTTATCCTACAACACATATAATGTCTCGTGTAGGAGGGAAACTATATTAACACCAAGACCTTTCAACGCACTAACCGAAGGCCTATCGACCTCATTTGATGTCACTAGTGCCCCTTCCAGTAGCACTATTGTGTTCATCATCCACGAGCGCAACATCTATTCTGCTGCTGTGGATCCGACTGCAAGGTTGGTCGAAAGGGTACCAACTTGAGGGGGATGTGCTTGTAATTCCTGCAACTATGCTCTTAGGCCCCCCAACACAATCTAGTTCTCCTACATGAAATCTTGGAGAGCCTCATTGGTGACATCGTGCACTGTCTCGTCGATGTCATGTTGATCACCCTCAGTTAGGGTGATCGGGTCAATGGACAATTTTGAGGCCTTGACCTTCTTCTGCGACCCTACCCGCTTTGTTGGGTGCTAGTGCTTTAGCTATGTTGATGCGGTTCATGGGTCCACGCCTCCTACTATTTCTGCTTCCTACCCCTGCAAAGGCATTGTTTGGCCCTCGCCCACCTTTGCGGTTGCTTCTTGTTCTATTGTTGCTACTGTGGCCTTTTCCTACTTAGCTTCTTTTTGTGTCACGTCCCATGTTGCCCGCACTTCTACTGTTGTTGTTTCCTTTCGTTTTTTGGCCAACTCTGTGATGCACAACTTGGCCTCGTGTTTTTTCTTTTGCACTGCTAACTTCTCAATTCCATAAATGTCTAGGACACACCATTCTAGCGTCCATGCATCCAGGACATTGAAAATGGTGTCGTTAGTGGCTACAAAGGGTAGATTTGTCCACTATTTAGTCAAGTCCTTGCGCGTCGTGATATATATGTTATGCATGTCTTCATTAAATTCTGCAAAGCTTTGCAGACTATTGTAAACCGTGGGTGACAACCGCAGCTTACAATTGATCCACATTCTGAGGTTCATCTCCATGAACACCTAGAAGATCTTACTGTCACATATCCTTTTAGCATTCTTCATGGCCCAGAGCGAAGCATACTTCGCGGCCTCTAATAAATCTCTGTGAATTATGGGGAATTAACTATCCTCCAGCAATTCCCCAGCTACGAGCACTATGGACAGAAACAACCATGCATATTGGAATGTTTTTCCCTATTCCTGGGCTTCACAACAATTCTCTAAAACTTCCATGCAGAGGAATTCAGACCAGTTAAACAAGAACCCCTCCATGCACTGCTCAGCCAGTGCGACCACTAGCACGGGTACCTCGTTTGCACAACACTTGTGCATAACTTTTCCTGCCAAGATTTGGGTTGCCATGTGTACTACTTTGTCCTTGATGCTAGAGATGGTGCAACCCCTCTTCTTCTTTTCCATCTTGTACTTTTTCTTCCTGGCCTCCGCAATGGCCAAATCACTACCCTTCACTTCTAATATGGCCACGAGGTCCTCTCCTTTGTATGGAAGCCCAGAGATGTGATGAATCAAGTCTACCATGATGGGGATGGGCTCCTCCAGCCATAAACACCCATCATGCACTAGGCAGAGCATTTGCCTGATGACGAAAATGGTTATTGGGGCATGGTGGAAATGCAGCACCCAGAGTAGGTTCAGTAGCCCTACCTTTTCCACTCCATGTAACCACTTCCACGGCTCTAATTTTGTCTTGCCCCCCCCTACCACAATGTTCTGCTTCATGAGGTTTCTAGTCTCAAGGTGAGGGAACTTCTCATGGTCAGCGATGTCCGAATCTTTGAATTTCAGGCTCAGCATGCAGCCCAACTACGCACCTTCAAACAGAATGCCATCTAGGAAGAGAGGGGTCTGGAGCGAGCTCTTCATCTCATCCAATTCCTTGGGAACTTTGGCCATCCCTTTTCGTGGGGGGGCATAGGCAGGCAGCTTTTTCGCAGAGTGTGTAGGCTGAGTATCCACCTCGATGCCTTCATCTTCTTCTTCTATGATGATAATATCCTACAGATCTTCTTCTTCTTCATCTATTTCTATAGTGAAAACTTTCCCCTTCTGTTCCATGGACAGTTTGCTACGTAGTGGGTTCCGCAAGGACACACATACGGGAGCCATTGATTGTTTGTCCTTCTTGGGTCTTGGTGTGTGCAATGATTTTGGGATTTTTGGCATAATCCCAGCACCTTATAGAACATCCCTGGCAATTACGGCCCGTGCGGACTCCTCGGCAGTCACTTCTGCTATCTCCATACCATCCTTAGTTGTTCCCATTATATCTATGCGCAATCTATCACTTGCGAATTTAGGGGCTTAATCAACGCTAGGCTCACAGAAATCAAGATTCTACTCAACCGTTCAATTCACAAATGACCAAGTGTTGTTTGCTAGGTAGCCCTTTCTATTTTACAGCACTTTTGGAATTTGAATTCGACTGTTCCCCCCAAATCCGCTTCATTAATTCTCCCTTGGTGGAAAATTTTCCCAGATTTTTCTCATAATTCGCATCTTAAATGCCTGTCGCCCACTCCATTTGGCTTCAATTTGAGCATCCCATCATGAATAGTAACTTCAACGGTCCCTTTCTGGCCAACCCCCGCGGCAGCGCAACCCCCTGTGCATAGTCACGAACCTTGTCACTCTTTGCTTCTGCGCAAATCTCCAATATCGTACATCTCCCGGGCAGAATAGTTTATAGTCCCATTCTCCCTTCCAACTGCCTGGAGCGCTAAGACTATCCTTCCCTTAGCTAGTCAGGTGGTCACACCACCCATGAAAAGTTTCATTCGATCATTCATCATATTGCGTGGAGAATCTATACCTTTTACTATTATGGTCGGCATTGTTAACACCCAGGTTGTTCTCTTTGACTCCTAAGAGAATACGGCCGGGGTAACCACTAACCAATCTTTGGGCTACAGCTTCTAGCCTAGCTGTAGCCAGAGAGGGCTCTCTCTATAAGGTTATGACACTGCTTTCAGTGAAGGTTTTAGGCTAGTTGTGAAGTGAATTTTGGGTTGTTTTGTGTTTGGTTGGGAGGATGCTTCTGATTTCCTTAAAGTCTGTCTGCAGGTGAGATTAATCCATTGGGCAATGGGGTCTTGGGGTGTTTTCCCCTGAGGTCTTGATTTCGGTGAGGTGTAGATACAGGGCCTGTGTGTATTCCATGAAACAAAACGTAGATTGTGAGAGTGAGATGAAAACAACCAGCAAAGAGCAATTAAGATTTCTTTACTTAAGCTGAATATTGTAACAAGGGATTTGTTATCTAGGAGCAATTACTTGAATTCCTAAAACAACAACAAACTGTGATGATGCAGTAT
>APFE030702695.1:6408-19160 GCA_000404065.3 Pinus taeda | reverse complement strand
CTAATGGATATGGCTTCTTGTGAGGTGTGGTTAGTAATCCCAACTTCTTTACAATTACTTCAGAAATTAAATTTACTTGTGAGCCACTATCAAACAAAGTATCAATCTTTTGATGCTTGGAAATAACTCGAATATGAAAAAGCTCATGTCTTTTCCTCGCATTTTCTTCGTTATAAGTAGATTGTGCAGAATTACTAATAAATGCTTCATAATTTTTACCTTTTATGCCTGTGGCTGCGATCGTTGTTTCATCCCTTGAGTCTGACCCCAAATATTTTTGAATAGCTGCAGCAGTCTTCTTCTTTTTTCCATCGTACTTCTTGGGTTTCAACTGCGGATGTAGAATCCAGCAGTGTTCATCATCATGCCCATCCTTCTTACAGTGAGTGCATGAAGACTTGGTCTTTTGTACAGTATTTGTCTTCCTCTCTTTCCATTTATGTTTTCTCTGTTCTTTATTCTTGCTTGCAGTGGGTTTTGATGATCTCCCAACTTCTTGGTTCACATTCTTACCTCTAGCCCCTAGATGTGTAGCCTGAACAGATACCTCATCTATGCTAGTGGGATTAAACATGAGAATGGTGGTAACTGTGTAGACCACCTATATACTTCAACAAAGTTTCAGGTGAGTCTAAAGAAATTCCTAGAATCAAATCTCTTTTCCTAAATTCTTGGGTGTAGCCTTGTACACTTTGCCCTTTTAATTGGCGACGAGTTTGCCAGCTCATCATGGCTTGCTGCATATAAGCTAGTGGATAGAATTGCTTTTTAATTGCAGAAACAAATTCATTCTAGACAGAAAAAATTTTACCATGCTTCTTCATGTCAGCTTGTGTCCTACTTTCCCACCATACCAAAGCAGTGCCTCCAAGGCATAGGCTGGCCTGCTGAATCTTACTTTTGTCTGAATCAATGCTCTGCACTCTGCAATATACATCAATCTGTCTAATCCAATTATCCAGCGTCTCTGCATTCAACTCTCCATCATATATCGGCAAATCAAATTTAACATCTAATTTAATCAAAGATGTCTTCTTTTTATTTTCAGGGCTATTAGGAGGTGTGGGAAGTTTTTCTTCTTTCCCTTTGCCTTTAAAGTGGTCATGGAGGAGAGATTCTTCTACTCCCTTATCTTGTTTGGAGTTTGATGAATCTTCATCTCTACCCTTCTGAAATTCTCTATACATTTCCTCTACCATAGCTTTCATGGTAATAAAACTATCCATGAACAGGGAGTCGGATTCCAAGAGACTTTCTTCTGACATTTTCCTCTTAGGATAGACTCTTCCAATTTCTGGGTTAGCTTCAACCAACTCTCCTTCTCCTAATTTAAGCTTTGATCTAGTTAACATTCAACAATAAAATCCAGCACAAGCTTGTCTAACCTTAGTAACCTAGAGCTCTGATACCACTTGGTCTAGAATTTATCTAGGACAAACAATTTACAATATTACAGACTCGTGTTCATGGATGTGCCTATGTTACTCTATGCAACGAATCAATTAGATTGCGAAATACACAGGCACTGAAGCAGTTAAAGAAAACATAACAGGCAAGCTTGTAAACATAACAAGTTTAATAAGGAGTTCACCCAACACTCCGGGGCTACGTCTCCTGGTCCAACCTTCAGCGGTGGCCTCTCTATTATGTTTTCAAAGCAGATTTTTTACAAGAATGAGCTCAATTTGAGTCTCACTCAACAGATATAAATCAGTAGGACTGTACTTGGATCCCCCAAGTCTCTGAAGTACATAGACTCTCCTTACTGAAACTCAACCTCTACTGGTCACAATAGTATGAGCCCAATCTGAGACTCATACATGACAAGCATGTACAGTGTAGTTCGCTTGAACCTCTCAAGCCTTTTCTGGAGTACATAGACTCTCTGACTCTCTCTGCTCTATCTAGCTCGATGTTGCCTTCAGGTCAGCTCGGCTTCTTCTCTTTGTTCTCTGCAGTCAGCTTTCTTAACACACTTTTATCACTGTTCTACTGCTTACTGCTCTCTCTGTGAGTTCGTGGCTTTAAAGCCAATATGCTTTTTGACTGTTCATTTCCGCTTCCCGGCTTTCAGGTTCTCCTGCCTCTGTCCGTTTGAATTCCCCTCTTCTGCGTCATCATCACTGTGTAACGCTTCACAGGGAGGTGGCCACCTGTTTCATAACGAACTGAGTGTCAATTCTCTTGGAAATGTGTGAATCGACCGTTATTTTCGTTTTCTCCAAGATTGCCCGCGAAACACAAATTTTTGACAACTCATCATCCATGCTGGACTTCAAACCTTTATACAACTCGGCTTGTTTACCCCGTTGAATCAAGTCATCCATCGGATCGCATTTCCGCCGTCGATTTGGGGCCTCCAGATCATATGGTCTTCGTCCATATTGGGCGGGTAAGTAGCATGACGTTTACTCGTCCGATGTGAGCGTTTTTCTCTCTCTTCCGCCGGACGCGTGGCACCCAATGTGTGGCATCGGGCAGGACTCGGTTGAAACCACTTACCGCTCCAAGCCCTTCCGATAACCTGCCAGTTTTTTGTGTGGGACCCGCCTCTGATGGGATCGGTGTGATATCCGTATGGTTTTTGACTTTTCGGGTTCGGGTCGCTCGTGGCTTTTCCATCTTTGAGGGGTTTTCCTAGCGATATGTGATTAGCGACTAATCGCATATCAGAAACCTCCCCCATTTCCCAAAAAGACCTCCCGTTTTGCCAATTCATGACAGCGAGCATTACCATGGGCCAACGGTCTGTGCACTTGACCGAGGGTCCTCGTTGCTCCGAGATGCTCACAAATTGGAACTGTTTAGAGGATATTTTTTATAAGCTCGACCTTTTTAAGTCTTTGAAACTTTGGCATGAATTTTACAGAGTTATGAAAACTTAGAGAGTGTTTTAGGATCCAATTCGGATCAGGAGCATTGACAAGATGGCATATATTGTCCAAAAGAGAGAATATGAGCATTAAATGAAAAGTATTTTTCACCACTCCCTCATCAAAATCATTGTCCTCCATCACCTCAAACAATTGAACATTTCATGCAGTACTTTCATAGCTGATGACATATTCAGTAATCCAAATATTCAGCGTGCACAAGATGTGCCTTCACATCTCATCCTTCCACATCCATACCTCCATCTCAGCCCATAGTTCAAGCATCATCATCAAATCAGTCTCCTTCACCCATTTCACCACCATCATCTCCATTTCACATTGAGACTAGGTCACCTAGCAGAGCTGAGATCAGTGAGCCTCAACAAACTAAGCAGGCTGAGATAGAGCTATTGGAAAAAACATACCAGAGAGGTCACAGGCATGTGTTTGCCCCACACATTGTGGGAGGAGCCTTGCCTTCTACATCAACAAAGCAGGTAGACAAAGGAAAACAAAAGATGACAAAGGCAAAGATTCAGGTAGAGATCAAGCATGAGGAGGAGGACCTCCATGAGACAGAATAGGATTTGACCTAGATGAGCATGATGATAATGAGGAAATTAGCATAGTCATCAAGGAGAAAGAAGCCAAGATTAAGAAGCTACAAACTAATCTTGATAGGTCTAAATTTGTCATTAACATTCTTAAGCAGGAGAACCCACGACTGAAGACAAAGCACTTCATTAATGAAGTGAAATTCATCAAAGCTGAAAGAGAGGCAGAAAAAGCTAAAGTCTTACTTGAAGAGACACTAGAAACATATGGTGTGACAGATGAAACATAAGAACAGGCACCAAGACAAAGGCCTAGGAGTAGAGGGTTGAAAAGAAATCTAGAACCAGAGAAGAAAAGAGAAGTTGAACTTGCTAATCAGCTCACAATGAATGAAAAGCTTGCCACCGTGATCAATGAAGACCGGTAGCCTTGGCTTGACAGGGCCAATCAGCATCTTGAGAAGCTCTTAGACAAGGCAAAGAAAGACAATGAAATTCAGAGAAGGATGGTAAAGCATTATGCCAAAAGAGACAAAATTGCAAGGGCAAAGCTTAGAAGAGCTAATGCAAAGATTGAAGCCCTAAACAAGCAAGAAGAGGAAGGAAGGCTTGATATCCTTGCTGAAGCCCCAATCCATGCATAAACCCCATGATCAACAGTCATTTCACCAATTTCAAAAAGTTTTGGGGTAATTTTTGAAGTTTTTGTTTTTCAGCAATCCTAGACAGTTTGTGACAGCCAGAATGCCAAGTGCGTTGTGCTTTTGTTTCAGGCACTTTTTGGCCATATGAAGCACACCAGTAGATGCAAAATGATGAATACATTCCAGAAAACAACTTTGCTAGGCTTGGTTTGCACAACTAGCAGGTTAAAAGGTGAAAAAACACACAAAAAATCAATGTTTTGCCTCCTTTTCTATCTTGGAGCTGCGCGGTGAGCAGTCTTGGGAGAAACACTTTTTGAGGGGTCAAATCAAATCCATTCTACAAACTAAAGACATATCTGGAAAGTACACTGGATAGGCTTTCCAACAAGCCATCTTGAGCCCAGTTTGGACACCGGGAAGGCACTCAAAACTTGGTTGCAACATGCAGGGCATGACTAGCAAAGAGATGGCGTGCCTGGCACAAAAATGGCGCGTTTGACAAATGTCTGATATTTTTCAATTTTCACTGCATTTTTTACTTTTATCTTGGGAAATGATGATTTCACTTATGTAATTGATGAAGTAAATGTAATTATCATGTTTTTATTGTTACCTAGAGTGAATACATTAGGTAAATGGACTCAATCAGGTGTAATGAATCAGTTCACTTAAGTTAGGGATGAGTCACTTGGACCTCCCTACACTTCAGCTTTCAGCTCAGTTTTTGGTGGAACTGCTTCTCTCATGGATTCGACCCCTGAGGCTGGGAGGAGTTTGTTTGAGGCCTATATCATGTAATTTTTCAGTGATTCCACAGGTTGGACTCAGTTGGATGTTGTTGTATTGATTAGAAACACTAGTGTAATCAATATTTGGTAGAAATTTAATGAATGAGTTGCAGCTATTTTGATGGAATACTTGTGGTATGGCATTTTGACATAGTTTCTTCTTATGTTACATATGTGTGAATGTTTTGTACTCTCATGTTTCATTTCACTTCTATGATATGTTGATTTTCAAGTTGATGAGCAGAATACATCTTACATGCTCTGTTTTGGGGAAATCTTTATAATTTGTCCATTTTCTTCAGTTTAGAAAGGATACATGCTTGTCTTGCTCTTTCTAGCACCTCACCAGTCTAATCCATGTCACTCAAGAGCCTGTTGTGGCCACAGCCACCACCCTATTAAAATCTGCCCTGGTATCAATTTTGAATGGGTACCCTAGAAGTTTGATCTTTCACCTCTCCGAATGATCTATTTTACCCAAAGGACTTTAACTCCTTACCGAATCAAATCTTCAATTCCTAATGGTTAAGCCCCCCTTAATAACTCTCTGCCGCATGATTCATCCATAACCCTTTCTAGCCCTTCATCCATTTCCTTCATTAGGATTTCTCAATCCCCATAAACCTTCATTGTGCTCTATGCCCACGCATATAACCAACCCCCACTCTCTATCATGGTTGTATTTGGATTCAACCCATGAAACCTTCCATCACTTCTTTTATTCCCATTATAACCCTTTATAATGGAATGCTTCGCAAACATGCATAACTTACCCTTTTTCCACTTATCGCAATCAACATTGCCACATAACAAGCACCATGAGGCACTGGACCCGATGGCATTATCAGCCACCTTATACATATATTTCGAGTCCGAAGCCCTATCGCGTATCACAATCGGCGGGGTCTGAGGCTTATATATAAGGCACACCACTATATACCGGACCTGCCGATAACTATCAATTCGGGTGAATAATTTTTCAAGTCCAACCCTATGGCTTGGCCATGGGGCTTTCACGTGTTTTCCCATGTTTTTCGATAATACGCTGGGGTCCAAGATTTCCAAAGGGAAGTCATACATTGCGGACCCGCCGGGACTATTAAGTGCAATATATATATTTTGGGTCCGGAGCCCCATTGCATATTGCAATCGGGCTCCAATGAAACCCAAGGCCCATTCACCCGCTATTGAAACATTGCGATGCAATACGGCAGACCCACCGAAAGTATTAACACACACACACACACATATATATAGATATATTTCGGGTCCACTTTCCCCAATCACTTATTGCAATCGGCGGAGCCCGAGGGTTATACAATTTGTGAAGGGGTGATGACCGAACATGGCCATAATTATATGCCCGGGTACTTAATATTTGAAGTCCGACCCTATGGCTCGACCACGGGGGTTTCCCGTGTTTTTCCATGTTTTTCAATAATATGATGGGGTCCGGATTTTTCAAAGGGAAGTCTTATGCGCCAGACCCGAAGGGATTATGAACCACGACATATATATATTTCGGGTCCGGCCAATCGCAAGTCACAATCGACATAGCTTAAAGCCTAATCACACGACGCGATGTGATGCCATAGTATTTCGCGAAACCGATAAGTTATGGGTTCCCGCCTATAATATTTCAAGTTCGGGTTTCGATCCGGTTTTGTGTTATCCAACGATTTTCAATGTAAATCAGATTTTCGCTTGCCAAACTTAATCAATGCATGAATAAAAAAACCAGGGGCCGATTCTTTCACTATTGTTCCTTTGATGTTATAAACGTTTTGATAAAGGCAAGATTTGTGTTTTTAAGCATTTCTATCATATGTTTATAAGCATATCTTGATGTTGGTTATCTCTGTAGGCAAGGACCAAGAGAAGGCAAGCGAGGTCAAAGAATGGATGCATAAGTCTCAAGTATGGCTCCAGGTTGTGTTCTATTTTAGGATCTGGCTTTAAGCGTTGGCAGTCATATTTCCACGTGTTACCTGTGTGTTCCAAAGGCTATGCAATCTCAGGCCTTATCCTGAAGAAATGACACGCATTCTTCCTGCTTTCAATCGGCGTTTATTCATTTCCCCAAGAAATGAAACGCTCCAGCTAATGTGGCCTTTACAGGTCAGCGGTTTCACCGATCGATTGGAGGCCTGTATATTCTAATTTGTATATTGAAAAGAGAGGGAGGTGAAAATTCAGGGGAAGACCGAGAGTCAGTGGCTTCTGCATAAGTATTACTTCCGAAGACGAGGGAGGGGCTTTTTGTTTGGAGAGAACAACTTCAATTTATTATGAATAAAGAACACTATTTGGTTCAATGAGGAGCCTTTTGTTTCTGATTTAAGGTCCTCTACTTTTATGTGTTTTGAGACAAGGTGTTGTTGTTGGCATAAATACAAATGTGTTTTGTTTTTGTGCATATTGATAATGATACAGCTTATGATTAGCCTTAGTTGTTTGAATGTAATTCTTCATCATAGTTTATTCATAAGCAATCCCTGATTCGGAACTATGTTAGAGATCAGTGGCAAGCTTTATTTGTATAAAAAGGAATGTGTATTATTGTATGAGTGATTGGATTGATATTAAGACTTGATGCAGCGTTGTTCTTATACGAACCAGTAATTGATTCGTTTGGACTTGGAATTTGTATATGATGTTTAACCTTTTTTTGCTATGCTCCTACAGGATAGATTAGGATAGTTAGGACTAGCTTAAGTAGTTTAGATAGGATTTGATACATATAGGTTAGTTGTTTCCTTTTGTTGATTTAATTGAAGTCTTCCTCCAAGAAGCACTCTTTCAACACCTCTAACAGTTTACAGGATCCTTTAAAACCCGTTGGAATTAGCCACTCCAAACGAAAGCAGGTCTAATTGGGGCCTGTGATTGTGTTAGTTCCCCTTGTTGGTATAGAAAAAATTCGCCATGTCAACAGATTCTTAAAGTGTTTGAGTGCCTACCTACCTTGCTCCATCACATGTCTACAATCATACCCTTATTTGCCCTGACCTAGTCTCTTTGACCTAATCCTCATCCAGCAACCCAATTTCAAACAATCAAACCCTTCTACACATCATAACTAGCCTAAAACCCTAATTCATCCAGCCCTCTTGGCTGTGATTTTGTGGAGAGAGCCCTCTCCGGCTTTGTAGGGCTAGTGTGAAAATTTTATCACTGCAGCAACTGATTTACTTTTCCTACTTATTTCATCATAAGTTACTCATGAAATTACTTCAAAAAACATTAAAATAAATACTGCTGCAGATATCACACAGTAATACAAAAAAAAACATATGTACACATTAACACAATTATTTTGGACTAATGTCCCCGGAAAATCCCAAAATGGGAAAACTGGTGCAGCAAGGGAGGATTTTATTATTCAGCAATTTTCTTGTACAACAGGGTGCCAAACTGGCTTACCCACCAACACTTTTCTAAACACAGCGTAGGACCTACTGACCTCTGCTACAGGCTGAAACCCTCTGCGTCAGCGTACTGAGGCTCTGCGCAACCTCTCTGGGCTTCTGCGTCACTCCTGTAACCTCTGCGTGGATGACGCAGGCCCTTCTGGCTCTACGTAATCTTTGTTGCCTCTGCGTGGCTTCCTCTGGCTTTGTGTCTCCCTCTTCTACCCTAATCTCCCATCTCTTTGATCCGTACTTGCTACCTCCTGACTGCTCTCCAGACGACTAACTCAATTTCTCAGCAAACCCCGCTCTAGAAATTGAAATGACTAGTCTCCCTCAGTGTGTTCTCCAAGTGCCCCTTAAGCCTCCTCTTATACTTTTTCTGTTGACATCTCAACGGTCGAGATTAAGTCCCTAATCAACGGCTAAGATTAGATCTGGCTTCATCCATGTCTTTAGGACCATTCCAACACAGTTTCATATTAATACACATTAATATTTTATTTTCCCTAAGTTTAGACTTAGGGACTCCATTAAAAATATTAATTATTTGAATATCTCTTGATCTGTTTAGAATCTGCCCAAACCCCTTTCTGGGTATTGGAGATCTTATGTGCCCCAACCTCTAAACCAAATTTTGTGGCTAGAGCACATCCAATGCTACCCCAAATCAACACTCCCTCTTAGCAAGAACTATGCTCTAGCACTACTCCTCACTGAGTATTACTCTGATCATCCGGCGTCAGTACCTGTGTTGATGCTCGGTCTTCCTGCCCAACATCCTATGCACTATTGCCTCCTGTACTGCTGCCCATGACTCTGCTACTGCCACTGCTGCATCTGTACGATAGCTCCCTCTACATCCGTGTTGTTGCCAGTCCTTTCTCCCAACACTGCATCCGCACTGCAACTTCCTCTGTATCTGTGCTACTATTGGTCCTTTCTCCCAACGCTGCAACTCACTCTGCATCTGTGTTGTTGTTGGTCCTTTCTCCAAACACTGCATCTGCACTGCAACTCCCTCTTCATTCGTGATGCTAAACTACTTCTAAAAGGGGTTCTTTACCATCCCCATCTTTTCCCTGAAGTAGTCAAATTTTGACTTTCCAAGGGCCTTGGTGAGGATATTTGCCACTCGTTCCCCTGTAGGAGTGTAGCTCAACTGTACAGCTCCTCGTTGGACAAAATCTCTGACAAAGTGACATCGGATATCAATATGATTTGACCTATCATGAAATACTGGATTCTTAGAGAGTTTCATGCAACTCTGATTATCCCACGTAATCCTCGTCACCTCCATGTTTCTTTTGAATAGGTTTACCAACAGTTTTCTAAGCCATACGGCCTCACACGAAGTTGTTCTTGTTGCCATATATTTTGCTTCAAATGAGCTCAAAGCCACGGATTTTTGTTTCCTACTGCACCAGGAGGTTATTCCTGATCCAATGTTGAAATAGTACCCAGAGGTACTTTTCCGATCCACTAAACTTCTTACCCAATCTGCATCAGTAAATCCACTCAATCTGATATCCTTCCCCTTGTTGTACAAGAGCCCATAATCAATTGCTCCCTGTAAATACCCGAGAACGTGCTTGGCTGCTGCCCAGTGAGCCCTCTTTGGTTCCACACCATGAACAGACTGAAGGAGTTGACAGTGTAGCAAATATCTGGCCTAGTATTCACTAGATACATCAGGGACCCTATGAGCTATCAGTATAGGGTGGGATCGACATCCTTGTCTTCTGATGCATCAATCTTCTTCTAATTGGTGATCATTGGCATAGCCATAGGTCTACAGTCTCCCATCCCGAACCTTTTCAGGATTCATGTAGCATACCTTCCTTGCCCAAGGAAAATTTCTCCTTTCTACTACCAAACTTCCAACCCTAGGAAATAATGCATTCGTCCCAGATCCTTCATATCGAACTTTGTGGCTAGATTCTTCTTGCAGTCTTCAATGAGTCTAAATGATCCTATCAAGAAGAGACCATCCACATATAATACTAAGATAAGTGGCTCCCTCTCTACAACCAGATAGTAGAGATTCAGATCCGCGTCACTCTTGACAAACACCATCTTCTGCAAGTAGCGATCTATTTGACCATACTACGCTCTTGGTGCCTGCTTCAGCCCATACAAGGCTTTCTTCAATCTGCATACATGAGACTTCTTCTCAGGAGTTTTAAAGCCCTCTGGTTGTTCAATGTATACTTCTTCTATTACCTCGTTCAGAAATGTCGTCTTGACATCCATCTGATGGATCTCCCATCCCATCTGGGTTGCAAGAGATATCACAGTCCTAATAGATGTATACCTAGCTACCGGGGCGAAGGTTTCCTCATAGTCAGGCCAAGAGTAACTCCAGAAAAATTGATTCATTTATTCCATTAGGTAGCTATTTGTTATATACATGAATGTGACCGCTCAGTTCATCTTCTTGATGACTGTTCACATTCAAATTCTCCCAATCGTTGAGGATTAGGTGTCAACATTCCCCCCCTTAATCTGAAGGGATGTTGGTGAGTCCAAGCATCGTTCTGAATCTTTCAAGCTTTTCTCTTCCAAGCGCTTTGGTGAAGATGTCTGCAATTTGCTCATTTGTGGAACAATGACGGAGATGGATTGTTTTGGCCTCAACATGATGTCGAATCAGATGATATTTAGTATTGATATGCTTCGTTCGGTCATGGAACTTTGGGTTCTTGGCCAACTTTATTGCAGAGGTGTTGTCGATCATGAGTGGAGTTGATTGTACTTGTTTTACCTGCAAATCTTCAAGAATTTTCCTGAGCCACACAATTTCTTTCGTTGCTTCAGCTGTTGCCACGTATTATGCTTCTGTTGTGGAGTCTGCTAGAACTTATTGTTTGCGTGATCTCCAAGAGACAGCTCCTATTCCAAGACTCATAGCATATCCTGAAGTAGATACTCCAGTTTCTTTGTCTCCATCGAAGTCTGAATCAGAGTATCCAATCAAGCTGAAGTCGTCCACCTGTGTATACTTGATTCCAAGGTCTTGAGATCCCTTCAAGTACCTTAGAACTCTTTTTGCAGCAGACCAATGTCCCTCACAAGGCTTTTGCATAAACCTGGAGAGGATTCCAACAGCAAATGAAATGTCTGGTCTGGTAGTAGTTAGGTAGTTGAGACTTCCTACAAGCTGTCTATACTTTGTTGCATCCTCAAATTCCTTTCCTTCAATAGATGTGAGCTTTAAGTTTTGTTCCATTGGAGTAGTAAGAGGATTGCACTCTATCATGCCAAATCTGTTTAAAAAATCTCAATGTATTTCTTTTGAGAAAGAAATATAGACTTTGGATGTTGGGTTACTTCAATGCCAAGATAGTAATGAACATAGCCCAAATCAGTCATTTCATTTTTCCTAATTCTTTCTTTATGGATGCAATATAACTTTCATTGTTCCCTGTCATTAAAATATCATCTACATATAACACAAGATATACAACTGTTTTGCCAACTTTCTTGACAATTAAAGTTGCATCATCAAGATCAAAATGACTGAAGTTGAGTTTCAGAAGATGCTCAGTTAGCTTTTCATACCAGGCTCGTGGTGCTTGTTTGAGGCCATACAAGGACTTCACAAGTTTGCATACTTTATGTTCATGTCCTTTCACAACAAATCCTTTAGCTGGGACATAAAAACATTTTCTTTTAGATCTCCATTCAAGAAGGCAGTTTTTACATCCATTTGATGGACTTTCCCACCGTTCTGAGCTGCTAGTGCAAAGAGTTTCCAGATGGTGACCCATTTTGCTGTGGGGGCAAAAGTTTCCTCATAATCGACCCCTTCCTTCTGTGCAAAACCTTTTGCCACAAGGCTAGCTTTGTGCTTGTCAAGTGAGCCATCAACTTTGTACTTGTTCTTGTAGACCCACTTGCAGCCAATTGGTTTGGTTCCAAATGGACGATCAACCAGCTTCCAAGTGTCGTTCTTTATGAGGGCATCATACTCCTTTTGCATTGCTTCTTTCCATTCATCATGAGAAGCAGCTTCTTTAAAGGAAGTTGGTTAAAAATCTGTAGACAAGTTCAATTCACAATCATAAGAAACATCCATATCAACAGGGGAATTAGAGTCATCTACATCACCTCCATTTTGTCGGTTTGAATTTCTGGTTCCTATCTTTCCAACTTCATCAGGATGAACACTTTCAAGTGTATTTGTCAGCCACTTTGGGGGACCTTTCTCAGATGGTCCAGGCTGATCGTTGATTGAGTTGGGAGTGAATCAAGATTGAGTCTCCCAATTCTATCAATTACATCACTTAAAGCATCATCCGTTGTTGGAGTTTCATGCGGGGGAGAGTGTTCTTCAGAAGAAGATTCCACATGTTGATCTAGTATAGAAATCCCCCCTTCAAGATGTGGAATCTGATTATCAAATTCTTGAAATGATTTTGCTTTTGTGAATCTATCCAAGCGATCAAGTTGCCGCTCAACAACATTGTCAGTTTTGGAT